>JAUMJK010001247.1:600000-812566 GCA_033558105.1 Coccyzus lansbergi
ATCGAGAGAGAATATGCAGACGGTCTCCAGACATGATGTTTAATTGTCTGGCAAGATGCAGTTGCCTTAGTTCAAATGATAACGTGAAGGGAGTCTCTGGACATGGTCGAATACTCCAAACATACAGTGAGCAATCTTGGAGGGATTTATATGGTTCTTTGTCTAAAACTAATATATATACCACTCCTTTTGTAAGCTGGCATGGCTTTTTCAGAAGGGCATCCAATTCAGCGCTGAATTGTAAAACAAAAATATTATTGCCTTTGCTTGAAAGACTTTGTCTTTTTTAATATCTTACCAGTAAATGAGTGTTTGGTATAGGGATAAACAAATGCAGTTTTGGGGATTTTGAGTAGAAATTCCATCCTTGTCCCCCTCTGAAACCCTACTGCTCAGGACGGTTATTTCTTCCCTTGCAGCAGAACTCTTTGTGTCCCACTCCAGACCAAAGCCCCAGGGGCTCAGCGCTGGTTTGGGTGGGCTTATCACTCACGAGCCATGGAGAAAGGCTTATCGTGCAGAGACCTGTGGAAGAGAGAGCCAAGTGGTGAATAAGGACATGTATGAACAGAAGGGATTTCCTGTCCTGTTTGGAAAGCAGTCTCCCTTTGGACTCTGCTCCCTCACAAAGAGTAAGCTCAGCCCTTGGGCCTCAGCGGCACAGAGGCCTCTCTGCTGCCGAGCGATCGTGCAAGCCTGGTCACTGTAAGAGAACGGGAATGGGAGTGAAAAGCTAAAGTGAGAGCCACAAAGAAGGGAAACCCAGGGAGCCGAGAACAGGAGTGAACTTCTCTGCAAAGACTGACTGATGAGCCCATTCCAAGCCTCAGGTCGGCTGCCCAGGGAGGGGCTTGATTCACCTTCCCTGGAGGTGTTTAAGGGACGGGTGGATGAGGTGTTGAGGGACATGGGTTAGTGTTTGATAGGAATGGTTGGACTCGATGATCCTGTGGGTCTTTTCCAACCTGATTATTCTCTGGTTCTATGAGTCTATGATTCTATGATCCAGCACTGCCAGGAGAGCCTCGAGCCCAGCTCATCCCTGTCCCTTAACTCCCACAGCAACAGTGTGCAGATGCCTGCTGAAGTCCGACAGTCCCTTACTGTGGCAGCAGAGGCCCAGAGAGAGGCCAAAGCGCGAGTATGAAAACACTGAATACGTCATCTCCTTCCAAAACATCCCCCCTTCCTTCCCTATCCCTGTTTTGAGATCCCTGGGCACATGAGGGTTCAGCTCTGACAGGTCTCCTCTCACTGCTATTCAAGAGCTGTGTCTAGCGAGAGCCTGGGCCAGCCCAGTGCAACACCAGCTCTGGTCCCTGGCCCACAGGCAGGACAGAAGGACACACAGAGAGCTGTGGGGTTATCGGCAGCCCCACGGGGATCTCTTTTTCCTCAGGGTTTCCCTGTTCCCTAGGAGCCTGGGGAAGGGCTGTCACTGCTGCCATGCACCCTGCCCCTTGCTCATCCCTTGCACTGAGCTGCTCAAAAGCCTGGAGGAGGTTGGTGCCTGCGCCCTCCCTCGAGCCCAGCCTGGGGGCTGCCCTCTCCCCACTTTGGCAGCAAGGGGATGCCTAATTGTGAGCCTCGTTGGGCCACGTGAAACCAGGTTAGACCTGAGCTCCCAAGCTTTTAGGGGCATCAAGAGGACCAGAACCCGACGTGATCTTCAGACAGCAGAAATATTGACACTGGCCCTGAGAATTTCACAGAGGCAGCCTCTCTTTAATGAACAGGCTATGCCCCCTTACTCCTAGGCTTACAGAAACCTTCTTTATTCTCCTGCTCGGTAGGTGATTATTGCCGAGAGCGAAAAGGCTGCTTCTGAGTCCCGGCAGAAGGCAGCTGAGATCCTGTCCAGCGCCCCGGTTGTTGCTCAGCTCCGTTACCTCCATGCGCTGCACTCCCTCACTGCAGAGAAACCCGCTGCTTTCATCTTGCCTTTGGATGCCATGAACCTGGGCTTAGCAGCTCCCCGCAGTCCTGTGGCAGTAAGCAGCCTTCCCACAGACACCACAAAGCTCCCAGAAAACCCAAAAGATGAGAAGGACTCACCCAGGCTCTAAGAGCTGCCCCCGAAATGGGTCCCACGCCACCTCTGGTCAATCTGAGTGGAGCTGGGCTACTGGCAGCCACCAGTGGGTCCTGCTCTGGAGGCAGGAGGGAAGGCAGCCCAGGCATGTGGCATAAAGTGGGTTGTGCATGGAAGAAGCCTCTGTTTTTTTGGAAAGGGAGAATTATAGGGTGTAAGGAGCAGTGGCTGAGGGAACATGGGTGTCATCCCTTCCCCTTCACAGGGCCAGATGCACCTTGACACCCTAGAGCCTGGTCCCTGGGTTCCGACCCATCAATCCATCACCTCTGCAGCAAGGACAGACTTAAACATCCCTGTCCCCAAACTAAACAGCCAGGAGGACAGGGGATGGTGAGCCTCGAAACGGGAAGGGGCTCAGCATACAGGCAAGTTCTCCTGGGATAGGGGAACGAGCTGTCTCCCACGTGCAGCCCTGGGTGTGAGATTTCAGTCACACACAAATGCACACAGGTAACCAAAGATTTTAGCCCTAGTTCTGAGCTGAGAGAAAAGGGATGAGGAGGAAAGGGCAGCCTTCATGGCTTAGCATTTCCCAGCAAGGTCCATCAGCTCTTGAGAGGGAAGGGAGGCTGTGCTCTCTCGCTTCCACTGTGGGAAGTGGAAAAAAATCCACCTCCATAACTGCTCCCTGTTCACACGAGCATCTGAGCTCCAGGGGCATCCGCACCTACCAGTGTTCCCCAGTGCAGCCTCTCAGGAGAGGGCGATGGGCTGGCTGGGGCTCTGGCTTGTGCAATCAAGCAGTGATCTGCTCATGGAAAACCACCTCTGTGAAGAAGAACAGCTCTGTCATCTTCCCCTGGTGAACACGGGCTGTGCAGTTACTGCTCTAGGGCTGGTTCTGCTTATTTCTCATGCTGCTGGAACAGGGCCCTGCTTCCCAGCCTCAGGAGAAAGGCTGAAATATTACATTCAAAGACCTTGCAGAAGGAAAACAATTTGAAATGACCTTCAGGATTTGTGACATATAAATGTTTCCAAACCAGCATTTACTCTGGGAGAGTCGGTAAGAGCTGTCTGAGCGGACACTGTTCCTGACAGATTCCCTGCCTCCTCTTCTGAGCCGGGAGTAGAGGAATGTGCAGTCTCACACACAGACTGCCTGTGGTGGGGACCTGGTGGCCACCTCCCGGTGGAGGCTGTAGGGGTTACTGCGGGTGGGGAGCCAGACATGGAACCCACAGGGAGATGGAGCAGGTGTTAAATGCCATCCCAACAGCCCAAGGGGGTTAACTGACATCAGCCGAGCTCTGATTTTGTGACCTTGGCTGCAGGCAGCTCTCCAGTGACAGCAGCTTGAGAAAGGCCTTCAAGATCACGCCCAGCTTCAGGATGTTTCACACCTTTGGAAAAGAGGATGAAGCCTTCAAAAGAAAAGGACTCCCTACCCTTCTGTACAATTTCTTCCCAACCAGCCTCCTGGCAACTGGAGCATCTGAAGCCAGAGGGTGGAGGAGGTTCCCGTGATCACATATGCAACCAGGCCGCACTGGCCCTGAGGAAAAACCCCTTGAGGGGCTGAGGAGAAGGGAGGAGGCACGCAGGCGGGAGAGCTGCAGGCAGGGGAGAGCCAGGGTAGCAGAGCTGTTACGAGGAAGGCAAAGCTGTAAAGATATTAGGGCTGTGCGAGGAGGTCGAGGACAAGCAGAGACAGCGGCAGAAGCGGTAGATCTAGCTAGAAGAGCAGCAGAGATGCTGAGATGGCACAGAGGTGTAGGGGTAAGAGGTAAGGAGTAAAAGCAGAGGATGAGGAGTGCAATGCTACTAGGAAAGGACACCAAGAAAGTACTCGGGCATTGCTGTTCTTTAATGTTTGCTTTGTCTGGATCCCTTCAACTGGCCAAGCTTTGACTTCTGAGAGACTTCCTTGGAAACACGTTTCTGAAAGAAAAACAAAACAACAAACCAAATCCATTAAAAATTCCATGGAGTTAAAACATGCCCAAGGTATCACATCCATAAGAAAATTCATCTCCCCTCCTGCTTTGATGTCAAAGACACAGGACACACTGAAGGACTAAGGGAAGAAGTTTTAATTCTCATCCTTTCTCCTTCTCCACACTGATCCACACTGTGGATCCAGCTGAGAAAGGACACAAGGGAATGCTTTCACCCACAGCAAACGTGCAGCCTACGGAACCACTGGCGCACCCTCCAGGCAAGACAGTGTTCACAAAAATCCTGGAGAGAACAGGAGTGCCCTGGGCTGTAAACACAAAAGGTCTGTAGCTTCTGACAGTGAACAGACTTTGAATTATTTCTTTCCTGTCCTGAAATCAGTGACCCTAAACAGACCCTGTATCACATTTCAAAGTCAGACAAAATTACTTTCTCTCAAAACCAGACCATGCTCAGCAATTCTTTCTGCCCTGAGCTGGAATCAAGGTAAAAGCCTCCCTGCTCGGCCTCTGCCAAACACATTGGCCAAATCCCTAGGATGTGCTCAGGTGGAGAGAGCCCTGCCTGAACAGCCAGGAAATGAGGTGCCCTCAACTGTTGCCTCCCTCTCAGTCTGGGAGAGCAGACTGATTCGCTCTAACAGGTCTGTGTTATTAGCGCGGTGAGGATTCCAGAGCTGAGCATAGGGCTCCAGATGGGGTCTCACCAGAGCAAAGCGGAGCAGAGGGTTGCAGTCACCGCCCTTCCAGTCCCACTGCACAGAACATCTCTGCCACAGCCATTGCTCCCTCTGTGGGGACAAAAGAGAGTAAATCCAAGGAGTTAATGTTCCACTCACTCAGGTCACAAAAATCAGTAGCACAAGGATTTTCAATCCTTGAAAAGAGAGAAGTTTCCTACATCCCTTAAAGCAATATCAGTTGCCTCTTTCTCTCAAACACAGAAGCAAAGACAATGTTGACACCTGAAATCTAAGCAGCTGCTGGCAGAAGCCCTAAAGGACAGATTTCGAAAGCTGAAGCATCGAAAAAAGCCTATCCAGTTCCACTCCCTGCCAAGGGCAGGGACACCTCTAGGTCTGTCTGGTAAATTCTCCATGATTTTTCATAGCCCTCGTCTGGACTCGCTCTAACAGGTCTGTGTCGTTCATATGTTGGAGATGCCAGAGCTCAGCACAGGGCTCCAGATGGGGTCTCACCAGAGCGGAGCAGAGGGCCGCAGTCACCTCCCTCGACGATCCCACTGCTTTGGACACAGCCCAGGACACTGCTGGTTTCTGGGCTGTAGGTGCATCCATCACCGCTGCTTCTCATCCCATAATGTTTCTTGGGCCTGAGGTCAGAATTGACACAAACAAATTGTTTAAGACACTTAATCTAAGCCAGTTTCCTCACCATCACTTTAGCACGTCTCATCTGAAATGAGGCCAGTGCCAGCCAACCAGAAACCACCCCCAATTGTCACAGGCGCTGTCAGAGCCACCTAAGGAATTGAACCAGAAGCTCAGCCCAATCCCCTGGCCCAGGGAACCACCCGCACACCCCAGCGGCTGCAGCAAAAGCTGACCCTCACCCGGGGCAACTGCTGGGGTACCAGTTCTCACCAGTGGGGTACAATCTCCTAGACTGGTTCAACCCAGAACAGCACATGCTGTCTCCAGGCACCTCTGATCCAAAGACATTTCTCACTCTTACCTGTGAGCCAAAGAGGTTTCTCAGGTCTCCTAAATCCAGAGAGGGGACAGGAGTGCCTTTGATCTCTGGAAGGAGAAGACAGGACACTTGAATCCAATTACAGCACTCGCTCTGGGAAGACCTAACAGAAGATTATGACTAAGGGACTGCTTAGCAGAAAAAAGAGCTATTCAAATATTCCCTCATCGGTTAAACAACCAGTCACTGGCCGATCACTGCCACCAACCGATTCCTTCTGACCAGCACAGAACATCTCTGCCACAGCCACTGCTCCCTCTGTGGGGACAAAGGAGGATAGATCCCAGTAGTTAATTTTTTCACTCCCTAAGGTAACCCACAACAGAAGCACAGGGATTTCCATCCCTACAGAGAAGCTTCCTACATCCCTTGAAGCAACATCAGTTGCCTGGTGCTGAAGGAGCTTTAGGCATCTGTGCAAAGGAAGCACTGGTGAGACCACTCCTTGAATCCTGTGTTCACTTCTTCTCAGAGAAGAGCAATGAAGCTGGGGAAGGGGCTGGAGAACAGACCTTATGAGGAGCAGCTGAGAGAGCTGGGGGTGTCTAGCCTGGAGAAGAGGAGGCTGAGGGGAGACCTCTCTGGACTCTTCTCTGGACTCGCTCCAGAGCCTCAACATCCTTCTTGTGCCCAGAACTGAACACAGGATTCGAGGAGCGGTCTCACCAGTGCTGAGTACAGAGGGAGAAGAACCTGCTGGCCACGTCGTTTCTGATCCAAGCCAAGATGCCATTGGCCTTCTTGGCCACCTGGGCCACTGCTGGCTCCTGTTCAGTCGCTGTCAACCAATACCCACAGGTCCTTCTCCTCCAGGCAGCTTTCTAGACAGACTTCTCCTAGTCCGGAGCTGCTCAGGGTTGTTGTGCCCCAAGTGCAGGATCCGGCATTTGGCCTCGTTAAACCTCATGTCATTGGTCTCAGCCCATGGATCCCCCCTGTTCAGATCCCTTTGGAGCCTCCTGACCCTCCAGCAGATCCACACTTCCACCCAGCTTAGTGTTGTCTGCAAACTAGCTAAGGGAGCACTCGATGCCTTCATGCATGTTGCAAGACTTTTTTTTTTTTTTAAGAGAATATAAAACCGCTGTTCTTTCAGGCAACAAAATTTACTTCATGAATAATTTTAATCCCTCCCTAAAGGCTGAACTGAGAAAATAAGTAGTTAGATACTGTAATTTGCCCACATGAACAACTAACAAATATTCATTTCAGGACCCCGCAAAAGACCCCGGACCTTTTCAATCCCCCTGAGACCTTCCCAAATCCCCCCAGAACGCCCTGAATCTCCCTTAGACCCCTCCAAAGCACCTCAAAACAACCCAAACAACCCCCGAAATCTCTCAACTCCCAAAGACCCCCATAAATCCACCTAAGACTCCCTCAACCTCCCTCCAGGACCCTCTCAATCCTTCTAACACCTCCCCACATCCCCTCCCAGTCCCTCTCAATCTCCCTAAGACACCCTCCAAAGCCTCTCAAGACACCCTAATTCCCCCACACACTCCCTCCAAAGTCCTTCAGGATACCTAAAACTCCCCAAACCCCACCCCAGATCCCTCTCAACCCCTACAAGACCCCATCAACCCCCCTCAGGACCCTCTCAAGCCCAAGACACTAAAACCCTCCTCAAGATGCCCCAAAGCCTGCATGACCGCCCAACCCTCTCTACTTCCACCAGGACCCTCTCTGCTTCCCCAAGATCCCCTCCAGCACCAACAGGACCCTCTCCATCCCTCTAAGACTTCTCCAAATCTCCCCAGGACACCCCAGATGCCCTCCAAGACCCTCTCAATCCCATTATAGCCCCACAAATCCCCCCACAACCTCCCCAAAATGACACCAAACGACAATATTTCTAGGTCCAAACAAAAATTTAAGGGTGAGAAATTCTGTTCCAACATTAATATATTCATAAGAAACAATTGATACTATAAAGAAAAGGTCTCCCATTTAGGTTGTCCATCATTTAAAGAAGTAAAACCAGGAATATAAAGCAATGATTGTACCAAGAAAATTTCAGTAAATTGTAGTAATTCATTAAATATTCCTGACCTTTTTGAAATTTCCTGGTAAAACACATGCTAAATAATAAGTATGATTAGAATGGAGATCGAGTGTTACAATTATAACTTTGAAATGTGTCTCTTTAAAATGATTTGTAGCCCTTACTTTATAATTTTTTTTCAGAATGTTGACCAATATTTATGAGGAATTACAAAAAAGCTGTGGTTCCTGCATATCTTAAAAAGAGCTTTTATAAATAGTATTTACATTTCTGCTTCCGTTTATTATTAGTGACATTTTTTGTTCCCTGTCATAATAAACTGATTTTGACCTAAGTTTACTTGCCTTTTTTTCATCCGCGTCCCCTCGACGAACCAAGCATGGAGCCCAGATCACCTCAGCTAACGCAGGGGTCGCCGCAACCGCGAGGGAGAGTCCTCTCTGTGGGTAACATGGTCACGTGTGCTGCATCTCAGTGACGGAGGCTGACAGTGCTGCCTCTTCCCCGTCACAGCCACAGTTCTGCTTGGCTGTCAGGTGCTTAGGGAGAGTTACTGCCTCCATAGCCAGGAAACCACCACCCCTCCTTAACCACTGCTGCACAGTCTAAAGAGGAAAGATTGTGTGCCTACTACCTATCCAAATAAAGTATTGGGAAAAGAACTAAAAGCCTTTTCAGTCACCTTGACTTGATCACAGTACGGCTCTCATCACTCGTCTCATGCATTATTGCAGCAGCTGCTGGTGGGGTTCAGCTAGCGCAGGGGTCTCTCTGCATCCACCACCACCTCCTCCACCTCTTCCTCCTCCTCCATCTCACCTATCTCCTCCTCCGCCTCCTCTTCCTCTTCTTCCTCCGCCTCCTCTTCTTCATTGGTATGAAAGGCCTCAGCAGAGCATCCACGCGTGCCTATCAAATTGAGATTGAAATTAACAGCTCCCATTTCCACCATTAAAACTGTCTGATCTCAATCCCAAGCAGAGAGGAAAGTCAGAAGTGTACAGCCAACCTCAGAAAACAAGGCAGGACTAAAGATACCACAGCCCAGCTCTGCAGGAAGACTAAGTCAGAGCGCAAAGACTTCCAACCTCTGCCCAACACGATAAGCGTGGAGAAGAGAAAGAGCATAGTGCTTGTTATAGTCCAGAAACTAAACAAAGGGCAGCTGGAGCCCCTTGGTGATAGCACTACTTCTCACACAACATTCCTGCTTTCCCTGAGCAAACCAACCACCACAGACACATGACTCGCTCACCAATACCTGAGTGAGGAGGGCAAGAATTTCTAGTCACAAAGAGCTGTATCTGCTTTATGAAGAGAAATCATGAATAACACAAACTTACCTCGACATCGGCAAGTTTTCTTTGTCTCTCCTCCTCCACAGTGTTGTCCACCCTGTCAGGTGAGGCAGAGAAAAAGAGAGGAGTGAGCTGTCTATCTGTACTGTCCCATGGAATTGTTCCGCGCAGGCAGAACCAAGATGCAGGAGTCAAATTTTCTCTGTCCACAATTTTATAAGAGACTAATTAATCATGGAATGGTTTGGGTTGGAAGGGGCCTCAAAGCGCATCCCATACCACCCACTGCCTTGGGCAGAGACACTTCCCACTGGACCAGGCTGATCCAAGCCCCATCCAGCCTGGCCTTGAACACCTCCAGGGATGGGGCAGCCACCACTGCTCTGGGCAACCTGGGCCAGGGCCTCCCCACACTCACAGCAAAACATTTCTCCCTACGATCTCATCTCCATCTCCCCTCTTTCGGCTGAAACCTGGTCCCCTTTGCCCTATCCGGGACCTTCCTGATTAAGGGCCTCTCCCCAGCCTTCCTGTTAGCTAAGACAATGGCTTACACCAGCTGCTTGTGGAGAATCTCCCACACCATCATCTTTCGAAAATATGGCATGTGACACTGGAAAGAAAAGGAAAAATCCCTTAAACATAAAGTCGAGGCAGAAAATAGACACAAACATCTAACAGGGGAAACCCACTTCTCCAGAAGACATAAGGGACAGGTATCCCAAACCCACCAGCTGCGGCATCTCGTGTTGTGAATTAGGAAGCAGACACCAGGTGGAAGGATGGAGAACACAGCTCTGACCTTCCGAGGACTCTGGGAAACTCCAACCCCACAAGCTCCACACAAACCACAGAGAGAGGGACAGAACCTCAATGCCTGCTCCAGGCATAATCAGCAGCTGCTGCGGAACTCAGGACCCAGTGGAATGGCTGGAAGATGCCAGGGCGGGTGTAAGGTTGAGCACGAGGAGAAGGTTCTTCCCCCAGAGGGTGGTGGAGCCCTGCAACAGCTCCCAGGGAAGCAGCCACAGTCGGACAATGTTCCAGAAGGGTTTGGCCAATGCCCTCAGCCCCACGCTGTGAACTTCGGGGTGTCCTGTGCAGGGGCAGGACTTGCACTCAATAAGCCTTGTGGGTCCCTTCCAGCTCTGGACAGCTCTCTAACATTCCCTGGCTCTTGTATCTGAGCAAAGATGTCTGGAGACAGTTCTAATTCCCACTCACCTGTGTAAATGTTAACGGCTTGTCTCTGGCGATGTAGTCAACGTACTTGCAAACAAAAATGCCGCAGTCATATCCATTCTCTTGCTGAGGGATTTCCTGAGGAATGCAAAGAAGCAGAATTTACCAGTACCATAAAAGAGAGGCAGTTTGGAAGCAGCACACGTTACCCATCCTAACAGACACTTGGGACAATCCATTCACCATTACACATCTCAGAGAACAGACCTGACTGTCCACACATCAGCTCTTCACTTGGGTGTTACAATCCAAGCTCTTGGCAGGCTGAGAAGGGAGAGCAGCCTCCTAAGAAAGAAACCTTCCCTGAGAAGTTTACTTGGGGTTGTGGTTCTCAGATTCAGTCTGTAGGCAGTGCTCTTGCTCTTTGCTACTAACTCGTAGTCATGGAATGCTTTGGGTTCGAAGGGGCCTCAAAGCCCATCCAGTCCCACTCCTGCCACGGGCAGGGACAACTCCCACTGGACCAGGCTGATCTAAGCCCCATCCAGCCTGGCCTTGAACACCTTCAGGGATGCGGCAGACACCACTGCTCTGGGCAACCTGGGCCAGGGCCTCACTGCCCTCATTGTAAGGAATTTGGATTGCACATTACGACAAAAATCTTCCCCCTTTCAATTTAAAGCCAACCCCCCTTGCCCTAGTGCTCCATGCCCTTGGTAAGCCCCTCCCCAGCTTTCCTGGAACCCAACTCAGGGAAACACACGCTCAACCCTCTGCTTCGTCACACACCAGGACTTGTGCTCCCAACAACAAGAATTATCCCAAATTCCAAACCCTTTTCCAAAGCCTTTGTTCTCCAACAAGAGACAAACAGATTCAGTTTGTCTTGGGAAGTGGGCGAAAAGTCAGATTCACCTCAACATGGCAGACTAATTCAAACAAATGAAGCAGGCAGCCAACAAGGAGAGGTCACGCTGAAAGATTTCATCCCAGCATGGTTAAGACCAGGTTGCATGGGGCTTTGAGTAAGCTGTTGAGGAAGGTGTCCTGCCCATGGCAGGGGCTGGAACTGGATGGGATTTAAGATCCCTCCTGCACCAAACTACTCTGCGATTCCACAGTTTCCTACGTCAGCTGCAGCCTAAGGTGGCACTGTAAGAACATGAGATGCTTACGGCTCTTTTCTAAAAGCCTGGACTTAGAGAGTGTCAAGACCTCCAAAGAGAAGGAACTGAGAGTTCCCATTTCGCATCCCAGTAGAGCTCACGTACATGTGACATCATGCTGCGAAGGGTCCACTCACAATGATTCAGCTTCACTCCTCTTCTTTCTAGGCTTTCGTCTTGAAGGTATTCACTGTAGAGAACAAATGAAATTAACTCTTTGCCTCTAGAATGTAGGTCAACAAAAACAGAGCTGCTGTAGGATCATAGGGAGCTGAGCGGTCGGCCAGCAATGCCTCCCAGCATCCTATCAGCAGCTGATTTAAGGATTTCAGAGGAAAAATCCAAGTCTTAAATTTACAGACATAAGGAGAGGCTGTGAGGTATCATTTCCTGGTCAGGAGTAAGACCAGTGATTCTGACAGAGGCTTCCACAAAAGCTTAAGATCACTCCTTAAAGACCGGTTGTTCTATTCCCAGCGGGGGCAGTAGAGATGGCACTAGGCTGGTGTGTATTGGGCAGTGAGGCTGTGTGTGTGTGTGTGGTGGGAAGGGGGCAGAACCCAGGTACCCAAGGCTCTGACTGCAGGGGACTGTGTGATATGAGCTAAGTCGCCAATGTCACACGACTCACAGCAAGGCAAAGATTCCTCCTTCATTATCTAAAAGAAATGTGGAAACTTGCAGTTGTGTCCCAGGGACAAGCTTGGACAAAGTCCAAAAGCCTTCTGATAATTCACAATGGGAGAGCAGTGCCCAAGCTGTAACTTACAACAGAATTTCACAGATCTCCTTCTTGTCATCCCATGCTACAGAATCAAAATATTTGATGCTCTTCTCTCTCATGTCGATGACCTGTGATTACAAGGGGACTGTCAGACAAAGCACAAACTTCTGCAGCACACACATCAAAATAGACACGGCTTTTCTCACAAGGTTTCTCTCCCCATCCAATTCCAAATGAAAAAAACAGTTTGACTCACCGCAAGAGTCAAATGGTAGTTCATTAATACAGGGATGAAGAGAATATGTTGCTTGAAGATATCCACATTGCGGGTATATGTCTTCACGGTTGCGTAGCCCTCAGAAGTTAACGTGGTATAGAAGTCGATGTCGAAAACTTCAGCTCTAGGATATCCACCCTTCTGGCTTCTTCCAATTACAAGATTGAAGTAGAATTCAGCGATCTGTACCGTAAAGAGTAAGCTTCAGATGTAAAACGAGACACGAGCTTACCAAAAGAATGATACAGCAACAGGGGCCATGAGCCTTCGTGCCGGACAAAGATATTGTCATGTTGTGGCCAGTTTTACCAGAGCACTGATCCAGAAACCTTCCTGGAGCCTCTGGATGTCAGAACGAAGGATGTCCGTTTCGAAGCAACTGCTAACGACTTCATTTGGATCGCCAGGGCTAAACGCAGCCTTTATCTCACTCTCCATGGCCTAAAACAAACAATTCAATGGGGAAGGACTCATGAAATGGAGTAATGAGCACACTAACAAGCTTCCAGCTGCAAGAAAGCCTGCAATGAAGCTCAGGTACCAGCTTTATGCGAAGTTATTAACAGCACTTTGTCGTCAGCTCAGCACCCCAGCTTTCAACTTCACAGCCCACTTTGCCCCAGGTTGTTTTCACAAAAGGAAGCAGCCATAGTGAGCATTAAGAAAGGGAAACTGAGGCAGCTACGCTGGAGTCAGCCAACCACCAGTCCAGGCTGTGCATCTGACTGGCTCCAAGACCAATGTTGCCATCTAAGTCTGGGTAAGGAATGCAAATAAACCACTAGGTCCCCTTCTTGGTTGAACCTCGGGTGGTAAATGAAGCACAGCACCTGGTTTTCCTTCTACCGAGCAGACCGTGTAAACCCTTGGAAAGGACAAGTTAGCCTCTGCCTCTCTCCAGACATGGTCAATGAGATCAGCACAACTGTGACTCCAAAGAATAAAAGCAGCCAAAATCCAGGGGAGCAGGGGAACCTGGACTCCCACTCCCCGTTGAACAGTAACCAAGTTAACTCCTCCAGCCATTGCAACGCTCAGCACGCACACAGGGCTCTGTGGGGTCCTGAGGGATGCACACAAGATGATCAGCTGCCCCCCAAGCAATGCAGCGCTGTGGGTCAGCCAAAGCTTACTTTTCAGGTTCCACCAACACAGTAGGATAGGACAAAATCCTTGTAAGAGGCTCTGCCTCTTAACCAGGTGAATCGGGTTAGCACTGCTGTGTTCTTAAGCCTGGCCTCACTTCTGTCCTTTTAGCAGAAGCCTCACAAACTCTTAGTTGAGCTCAACTCAAGAAGCATATGAGCATATTAAATTCTTAAAAATCAGCTTTACTGCTGACACTAGCACTGTGTCCTGTCTAACAAACCGTCAGCTATGGTACCTCTGTGATTGGAGGAAAGTCGTCTTCTAGCTCGACTGGTTCTGGGGGTTTGTTTGATTCCACGACGTCCTCTTCACGCTCAAACACAGCGTAATCTAAAAATCAACATATGAGCAGGCAACATAACAACATGATTTAAAGGAGGATTAGGATTTCTACTTGAGTTAGAGCCCATCTCCTTATTCCACCTAACGCAGCGTAACCCATTGCAAGTTACACACCCTCCGGCAACAGCAGTTGGCAGTGATATAAGCTGGGGAGGGTCTCTTGATCAGGGAAGGGAGAGATAGCACGAGGGGGAACAGCTTCCAGTTGAAAGTGGTGAGATGGAAATGAGATCTTAGGGAGAAATGTTTTGCTGTGAGGGTGGGGAGGCCCTGTCCCAGGTTACCCAGTGGGACTGGAACTGGCTACACAGGCGGCCACAAGGAAAGAAGGGCTCAAAAAGCCTCTGTTTCAGTAATAACACTGAAGTACAAAAGCCAGAGTTCCCTGCACGACAGGAACCTAAGGACATTAAAGGGGCACATTAAATCCTCGTGTCACATGCAGTACCTGTTCTTGCCTTCTTCGCTGGAGGCTCATCAGCGCTGAGGAAAGAACACAGACACAGTGTCACAACTGCACATAAGCTTCCAAGAGGCTGACTGCCCTCCCCAGCGGCGCTGCCAAAGCAACTTCTTTATCGCCTCTCCATGTGCCCCTGATCATCCCAGACACATACGCACTGCTACCACACCAAGGCTCTCCCATCCACACCCTTATAGAATCACCACCATCAGGCTGGGAGAGACCCACTGGATCATCGAGTCCAGCCATTCTTATTAAACACTCAACCATGTCCCTTAGCGCCTCATCCATCCGTCCTTTAAATCCCTCCAGGGGAGGTGAATCAATTCCTTCCCTGAACTACCTGTTCAAGTACCAAATCACCCCTTCTGTGAATTTTTTTTTCCTGATGACCAGCCTAAACCTCCCCTGGTGGAGCTTAAGGCCATTCCCTCTTGTCCTGTCCCCTGTCACTTGGGAGGACAGCCCAGCTCCCACCTCTCCATAACGTCCTTTCACATAGTTGGAGAGAGCAATGAGGTCTCCCCTCAGCCTCCTCTTCTCCAGGATAAACACCCCCAGCTCTCTCAGCCGCTCCTTGTAATCCTTGTTCTCCAGCCCCTTCACCAGCTTCCTTGCTCTTCTCTGGACTCGCTCCAGAGCCTCAACATCCTTCTTGTGCTGAGAACACAGGATTTGAAGAGCATTCTCACCAGAGCTGAGCACAGAGGGAGAAGAACCTCCCTGGACCTGTTGGCCACGCCGTTTCTGATCCAAGCCAAGATGCCATCGGCCTTCTTGGCCACCTGGGCTGCCTCATGTTCAGTTGCTGTCAACCAACAGCCCCAGGTCTTTCTCCTCCAGGCAGTTTTCTATAAAAACACCCTTTGCTCACAGAGAGCTGTTTATTGCTCTAAAGCCTATCAGGTCTCTTTTTCTCATTCTCTTAAGGCTTTTAATGTTCTTTATTTGCTCCTATCTCCAATTGTGGGGTTAATGCAGGAAGCTTTCCTCTCTCCTCAAGGAAAGCATCTTGCCAGAAATCACTGAGCCGCAGAGCTGTGCGGCAAAGACAACTCTAAGTAGGACACAACTAAAAAGTGGGAAAGTGCCTCCTGCCTGCAGTTACCCACTGAAATAAGTCCCTGCTAAGCCAGCGCCCGGGAATGAGCTCTTGAAATCACTCTCAGCTGCACTCTCACTTGTAAATTGCAAATCCCAGAGTTTCAGTAGTGGGAAGCAAGGATAAAACCTCGTAAAACTCCTTTGGGTACAGAGCGCAATGGTTGCTCCTGAATTTATTTGTTCAAGAACACCAGGACATACAGCAAGGATTCTTTGGAGAATCCTTTGGTGTTTTTACGCAAAATGTCATCTTTTATGCAACTAACACTTCTAGAAGCTTGTCCCAGGCAAGCCCAAAGCTCTTCCTCTGCCCCAGCAGCCATTGGTACAAACGCCCCTGCCTGTAGCCCCGCCCCTTCTGCAGAGACCACGCCCCCACCTCTCCCCAGCCACGCCCCTTCTCTCACCATCTATGGCCATGACAGCTCCCACCTGTTAGCCACGCCCCCTCCCTCAGAGGCCACGCCTCCTGCTTGGGTCTCACCCCAATCGGCCACCCCCACCCCCCACCATATATGGCTTCGGCCCCGCCCCTCCCCCTTCCTTTCCCCCTTAGCAGGACAGTAGCATTACATTTCCAGAGAGCAGTAGCACTAAATGCTGTCCAGAGGACAGTTAATACTTAATAATTAATACTTAATTTCACAGTGATATAAGCTGAAAGGAGGTTGTAGAGAGGAGGGAGCTGGCCTCTTCTCCCAAGTGACAGGGGACAGGAAAAGAGGGAATGGCCTCAAGATCCACCAGGGGAGATTTAGGCTAGACTTTAGGAGGAAGTTTTTCACAGAAAGGGTCATTGGGCATTGGAACAGGCTGCCCAGGGAGGTGGTTGATTCACCTTCCCTGGAGGTGCTTAAGGGAGGGGTAGACGAGGTGCTGAGGGACATGTATTAGTGTTTAATAAGAATGGTTGGACTCGATGATCCGGTGGCTCTCTTCCAACCTACTGGTTCTGTGATTCTATGATTCTATGATTCTATGATTCTATGATTCTACAGCTCCAGTCCTGTTCGCACCCCTGGCCCCACCCCTCGCGCCACCTGCTCTGCTCCCTCCTCCTCCCGGTCCCTTCCCACCCAGCCCAGCTCTGGCACGTGGCGAGATGCTGCTCCCCTGGCTGTCCCTGTGCTTACCTGGCGCTCCACGGCGCCCGGCGCTTCCTGCCCCACATCTGGACTGCAGCTAGAGAGCTGCCGCCCGAGCTGAGCAGAAACTGAGAAGGAGGTCGTCAGAAGCAGCAGCACGAGCTGCAAAACAAGCTTTGTACAAGCTGAGCACAAATCGCACAAGGAGCAGAAGCTGCACCCAGGAGAGTCCAAGCGTGCAACCTGGCAGCCAGGTCCCTTCCAACTCCAGCTGTGGCCTGGGTTCTGGCTGTGGCCTCTCTGATGTCACCCTCTGTGAGGTCACCCTGTGTCCTAGGAGATCTGCCCCATCTGCCACAGCTCTCAGAAGAGCATGGCTTTTGCCCAGCCATGCCAGCACCAGTTCTGCCTGGGCTGCATCCTGTGCTGGACCAACAGAACATCCCTCTGCCCGCTCTGCCGAGGATGGATCAAGAGGGTCAGGATCGCTGTGCAGGAAGGAGATGACTCCTTAGAGCTGCTCGTCAGGAGCCCAGTACAGATCCCAGTCATCAGCAGCTGGGCAAACTGACCTCCTGGACACCAGTCCAACATCAGCCCCCGTCATCCCATGACATCCCTGGAAGAGCATGGGGCTGCTGGGACAGAGGCTGGGGCTACTGTGGGTGGCATCCTTCCTGAGGACTGGGCAGTACTTTTCCAATGACACCAGCATCTCCTTGACCCCACGCTGCCCCGGCTGTGCCAAGAGCTCAAGGCGATCTATGAACAGCAGTTTTTCCTGGCCATGGAAGGAGAGAGGCGGATCCTGTTCATCCTGTGCCATTTTGGGCTGGACGAGGAAACCCATCTTCAGGAAACACACAGCCTCACTGGTCCATGGCCTCATCTGTACCATTGTGGAGCTGTGTGGCGAGGAGGCGCAGAGGCTACTATGCTTCTACACTGCTGGGGATGAGGCGGACAGCCCTGCGGGCAGCTCTGGCCCCACCACCTCCCAGGGGCACACTGACACCCACCCCCCAGGCCTCCTCCAGCAGCCCTGCAGGCTCTGACATGGAGCTGCCCAGCACGTTACAGGCCACCCACGACCAGGATCCCAACCTGCCCCCATCTGCCCCCATCCCTGCGGAGCACGAGGAGCCCCACGAGGAGGCAGCAGTGCCAGGTCCCTGGGACTGGAGCCCCTCAGCCAGGTGGCCCCGGCACCCCCGAAAGAGGAGCAGCCCTGGCTCCCAGGACTCCCCACAGCCCCACAAGAGGCCACACCACTGACGGTGCTAGCAGGGCTCATGACACTCTTTAGTCAAGAGAAAGGAAAAAAAAATTACTATTTCCCTGGCGCAGTCTCTGGCTTCTGCTCTCTCCCCCTTCCCCTGCTGTCTTTCCTGACCCCCTGTGCCCCACTCCACGTGGCACCAGCATGCTCAGGGGCACAGCCATGGGCCTCTGGAGCCCCAGCCTGGAGCGTTGGAGCCTCCTCCTACAGCAAACACGGCTGCAGCCACGCAATGGAGTAGGTGGTGAGGGCAGAGCAAGAGGGGAAGCCGGTTTTCTCTAGGTCCAATGCCCTCAGCCTGCATCCAGTCCTTCTTGCTGCCCAGCTACCAACAGTTCTGTTCCAGTTTCTCTCCTCTCTCTGGCATCATCCAGGGTAACCTGGCTGGAGGGTCTCTCAAGCAGCTATGGGCAGCGGGCAGGGGTTTCTGAGCCAGAGATGAGCCTTGTGCTCACCATAATTGGCAGGCACAGAGCGATTCCTGCCAGCTCCTTCACTCACAGTAACAAATCCTTCGGCTTCCCCCTGAGACAGCCCTGCTTGTTTGTCCACTCCTTGTTTGTTCAACAGAGAAAGTGGTGAGGGATGAAGGGGTCATCCCAGATCCCAAATCGACTCCTTGCTAGAGCTGGCACTCAGTTTCTGCCCCTGGGCCCAACTGCCTGTCAGACCTTTCCCAGCTGCAACACTGCGACCCAAATCCCTGCAGCCAGCCCAGAACACAGCATGAAAGCCTCCATGTGCCAGCACCAAGTGCTGAGAGCAGCAGCTCCAGCCAGGCAGCGCTGGGGCCATCCCACAGCTCACGGGGACAGCAGCCCCACCACTGGTAGCCAAGCGGCATCAGGACTGTTCCACAGCTCCCCAGCACCACAGACCAGCAGCCCCAGCAATGTGGGACCAGGGCCGTCCCGTGGCTCCCCAGGGCTTGAAGGCAGCAGCTCCAGTGCCCCTGGGCTCAACGCCTGTGAAACACAGCTCAGCAGCCCCAGTCCCAGCAGCCGAGCAGCACTGCTCATAGAATCATGGAATCAGTGATGCTGGAAAAGGCCTCTCAGCTCATCCTGTCCCACTGTCTGCCCAACCCCACCATGCTGACCAAACCCTGTTCCCAAGTGCCACAGACACACACATTTTCCCTTAGATGGGGAATGAGGATGTGAGACGGCTGTGCCTAAGAATAGACAAACCAGTCTGGATTGTACCAAAGGTCCTTCAGGCCAGACATTCTCTGTCTAGTTGTGGACAGTTTCTGAAGCGACAATTCCTGAAGTACAAGAACTGAGAATTAAACACATTGATTCACAATTTTGGAAAAGGTATATATTTAATAATTTCACTGAATAGCTCACAAGACAGTTTGTACTTATGAGCAGTTCATCCTGCATATGAATACATTAATTTTATGATAATATGCAACAATCTTGCATCAAATGCACCATGAAAAGAGCAGAAAACCCATTCTGTACATGCAGTTCAATCTACAGCATAGGTAGCTATGAAACCATGTTTGAAACTGTTACAATCTGAACATAAGCAGTATAAAATGATTCCAGGGTAAACAAATTCTCGTATTTTCTCTATTAAGTAAATGAATTTTATTAGTGATGTTAATAAAATATGACATTTAGAGATATGAAAACATTTGTATATGTATATATCTGTATATATCTGTTCACACACACACAGATGAACATGGAATTGTAGAATCACAGAATCACCAGGTTGGAAAAGACCCACCCGATCATCAAGTCCAACCATTCCCATCAATACATGTATCCATCTTTATTTCTCTATAAGGCAAAATATTTTTCTATAAGGCAAAATACTGAGTTTCAAATGGAGTTGTAAGTGTGCTCCTCAGGAGTTTTGAAGGGCCCTCATGTCTTATCCTCTTTTAGTTGCTTAGCTCATATGCTGAAAATGTCAATTTAAAACAGAAACTTGTGTATCCTTTGTGGAAATCAGCTCTATAGAATACAGTAAGGCTAAGAATCATAAACAACATACTCAATATCACTCTGATTTATAATACCTAACTACAGCTGCCTCTAACCTAAAGCAAACATAGTTCTGAAGCTGATTTTAGCATTGTTACTACAGGTCAAGACCAAGATTTCAAAAGACTATTACGATTTCAAGTGACCAGTTTTAACTGTTGTTTTTAAGAGCTTAAACAACACTGAGTGAATTTGTACAACCTTTTCAAAAAACTTGCTTCACAGTTTCTGAAAAGTGAGGGGGAAAATTATGGTGATAGTTCTACCTGTTACTTCTGTTTTTAGGAAACAATTTATCCTGTGTTCTACATCAAGAATAAAGAATACAAAAGCTCTCAATTCTGACAGTTTTCAACGATCCAGAATGTCATATTAGAGGCAAAAAGAGGTGGTGAGATCATAGGAGTCTTGAGATCTTTGACACTTTTATAATCCTGAGAAGGACAAGACCTTTGTGGATGGTTATATGAGGTGGAAGGAGGATCCTTTTTCAGTTTTCAGTTTCTGCCCCAAGCAGATTGTTTGTAACAATACTCTATCTTAGTCTTTTCTTCCTCCCACACTTTGAACTTTTACTTGCATATCTAACACTTAGATATGACCAGTCACCTACATTTTTTTTCATCAATGAAAAGGAGTTGGTAGTGGTTACAGTGTTTGCTTACATCCTAGAAAAAATATCTTAAGAACACAAAGTACGATGTCTTGAGAGAGTCTGCTCTTTTCTATTACCTTTAAAAGGGAACCAGTTCCTCAACCCAGATGGAAATGTCTCTACAAGGTGCCTGAAGATGAGTGAGATAAATCTTATCCACTGGGTGTTACCATTTTGTACAGGCTCCTGTTCACACAACTTCTCAGTCCACCCAGTGTGCGATTGACTGCAGTCAAAAGTCTTACTGGAGTGCTTACAAGCATGTTCTAGTTAGTCCTGCCATGTCTCCTTTCAGCTGAATTGTAAGGCACACAGAATCTTATTTAGCAGTTGTAAAATTAGATCCTATAACAGTCAAGAGGTGCTGGATCAGTATATTCTTCCATCTAATTGCACGGTGAGCGGGGAAAAATATTTAACTCTTCTGTGCACTGATCAGAAATACAACTCGGCTCTCTGTAAGACCTCTTCTATTTATATTTGTTTTCTTTGTTATGAACATGGGGATGCTTTTTCCATAAAACCGATATTTGAATGTTAAATGGAGATGATTATATAGTATGGTCAAGTCAATCCACACACTTATAGCTTATGTCTAGACATATTTCAGTGTCATCATCAGGTAAATATTTGACTGCAGTGTAAGACTGCTGGAAATGCTCTTGAGTGCATTTTACAGTGATGGAGAAGCAATTGTACTTCTAGTAAGCACACTTTGTCAATCTTAATATTCACAGAAAGTTGCAAGCACACCTGCTTGTCTTCTGAGATTTCTAGCTATGTGAAATTATGAATTGCATGTATCATAATAAGCCTTCAGAAAGTTCTATAACACATTTGTTGGGATTTGAAACTGCTAAGAAAATAGTAAACAGCTTGGTGACACTTGCTGCAGCAGTAACATTAAAAACCCTGTCAAACAGAAGCCGTTTATCACCAACCCATACTGAGGAGGCAATTCAAGGCAAACTTAATCTGCACTGCTTCTATACTAGTGGAAGAGCCACTTGGTAAAAAAAAAAAAAAAAAAAAAAAAAATGTCCCAAAAAGGGAAAACCTTTCAGTACAGTATAAAGTAAAACAGTTCTCTCTGATGAGAACTGAAGTTATCTTGTCTGCTCAGCTTCTTACATTCAGCATGTATTGTATGTCTATGGAAACTTACTGCTTTTTTGGCTTCCAGAATTAGTGAATGGAATAGCTAACACTTGCCTAAGTGAATATGTAAAAATTCAGTTGACTTGTATGCCAGGTTTAGTGAGAAATACACAGAATTGCACTCTGAAAATGTGAATACTAGTTTAATATCAGTTCTGCTGTGATAAGCAAGTCAGACAAGTTCATAAAATAGAAACTGAAATTTACTTCTGATAAGTAGATTTTTTTTATTTTTATCATTTTATTGTATGCAAATTCCAAGGAAACTATTTAGATTTGTTTACACTATCTAATTATCCAGCCCTCCCTGAATTAGCTGCCACCCCATTAGCCCCATTCTAGTTCTGCCAGTGTGACAACTATTGTGTTATCTGTCAGGAAGAAAAGGATTTCTTTTAGGCTCTTTCATTTACATTCTTCAACTGTTCTTAAAAATGTTCTCTGTGCATAGAAGATGTAAACATGATAATATAAAATGCATTATTTCCCATTTAAATATTTGTTACCCAATAGATTTCTGATTAGGTGGAACAAAGGAATTTTACACTATCAGCTGATTAATAGTTTTAAGCTCTGTACCACATTGGTATTGATAAGCTCCTGTGCTCAGATGTGGGTGTAGTGGGGAAGTTCCTTCAGTGTGCTTGGAGGCAAACTGTGTGCTCAGACTTTACTGGTTTCTGACCTGCGAGCCTGAATCTCTGAGCAAACCTCAGTTTTCCACAGGAGCTTTTGAGATTTGGAAATCAAATGATTCAGCTATAGGTGACCCAAAGACATCATACCTGTTGCTTGCAAAGTGAGGTCTAAATCATGGGAGGCTCATCCTCTTTCAATCAAGACTTGCTTTTTCATTACTAATTTTGTGATTTTTATTAACCTATACTAGCGATACTGTTTTGCTGAAATGATGTCGTAGCTTATTATCCAATGGAAAAGCATGACCCAACCTTTCATTTGCTTCAATAGCATAATCTAATTCTATCAGAACAGTGTAAAAAGAATACATTTTAAATGTCACTTGCAAAACCCTTCAATGTTGATATTTTATAAATACACTAATGCAGCGGAACTAATCTCAGCCTGTGTTAACAGTGCTCATGAATCATATTGAGTGTTTAATTACAATGTGAAAAGAACAAATATTGAGAACACGTTACCCAAATTGATTCATTATAAAATAATTAATGTGACGAGCATTGCAAGTAAGCATTTAAGTATACACTTGATATTGTCATTCAAAATTACCTAAGCTAAGGTTAAAGGTGTTATTAAAAACATTAATTTAATTTGTTATATAAAAGTTAGATAATTATCATAAACTGTTGCAAATGATAATGAGAAACACTTTAATGAAGTCTTGGTTTAATTAGCAGGGGTATCATTATGATTTGCCTCTGGGTAATATGGCAGATTATTAACATATTTTCTTTTCATTATGATTAGAGTCTGAGAGAGTTAGTTAACAACTTATATGAAGAAATACAGGTTTACATTTATACCTTTGGTGTGATATTTCATTTACTTACAACAGATTTATTTACTATAAGGATATGATGCATACAATTTTTGAAGCTATCATTCCAAGATAATTCCTGCTTAACCTCTCAGTTGCATGGAATATCCACTGTTAGGAGCATTGTACAAAAAACCCAAACAAAACAAAACTGTTATGGAGCTTGGAAGAACCTGAGTACCTCTCCTTGGTGGCTTTTGACCTTTTCAGATCATCATGCAAAAAATATTTCAAAAATACACTACAATTGTATTCATTCTATGCAAGGCTGTATCTCTAACTCAATATAAGAGTTCCTCTAAAACACAAGATAACTCATGACAGCTTTCTCGGTATAAATTCTGAGAGGAAACAATTTACCATTTTAACTCTAAGATGTTCATAAGTGAGCCAAAACATTGATGTAAAAGATACATTTATAACTCACCGAGTTAATCAGTCTCACTGATTTTTTAAAACTATTTTAAAACTAACTTCTGCATCCCTTGCATGAGAAAAGCACTTGATATAAACATTCAACCGGACACTGTTCTGGCAGGGAGAAACGATTGTGTTTGAAAACTTGTTATCCCCTTCGACTAAGACCGTTTTACCTTCCTCGTCTGTTCTGTTTACTTCAACAGCACTGAGGTATGTTCCTTAGCAGCAAAAGGACTGTAAATCAGGGACAATATATCACTGTGAGAAACTTGGTTTAACTGACAATGATATTCAGCAATGTACAGCACCTGCAGGAGATTAAAAAAGCTTCTGTCATTTACCATCTTCCTAAAGGTGTCCCAGGTAGATCTAGGGTGTTCCTGTGGGTCCTAGAAGGGTCCTAGTAGGTCCTAAAGGGACCAGCCTCGTATCTGTATGTGTGTGAGTGCCCCCACTTTCTCCTTCCTTTCAAAGTTTTTTTGTTTTTGTTTTTGTTTTTTCCTTTTCAGCTTTGCAGAAGTCCAGAGGAGTTAAGGGGGTTCTCTCTCCAGGGGGATGTCAGTTTGCGAGAACACTCTGCATTCCAGTGTCCCTCATCGGCAACCACTGGGCCTTAGTGCAGACAACCTTTAGGGACAATCGAACCAATGATAGAGGAAAATTCAAATGATTCATTACAAATTACTGAGTGATATTTTGCCACACTAACCCCAAAAAACAGTAGTAACAAGGCTCAAAATTATTATAATGTTAATCACCAAGGGAAGAAAAAGAAGAATTCAGTTATTAGGCCAGGACCTGACAGTCATTTATATCCCAATGATGAAAAAATGTGCTAAGTGATGCATGGCACATATTTTGAATTTACAGGTAGCTCTAACAGATTAACCAGGAAGTATTGATATCCTCTTACCGAGCAGCAAATTGTTTTTCCCTCCGCAAACAGTACAAATAGAACAGAAGCCCTTATGTAGAGAGCGACAGGTTGACGGCCCTACAACATTTCCTGATGGCTCAGGAATACCAGGAAGAGCAGTACTAACATGGAAAGAAAATGGACAATGTGCAAATAAGGAGTAGTTCATATAGTAGAACAATCAACACTAATAGTCAAATTATATACAGTGCTAAAGCTTTTGAACAGCCTCATAGTCCCTTTAATTTAGTTACAGATTCACAAAATGTAGCCAGAGTAGGGCAGCATATAGAAAGAGGATGGTTAAAACAGATAAGCAGTGAGGGATTGCTTTTAAATGTTAAAGCAGTTATGGGTTTGAGTCCCAGCTAGAAGAGCAGAACTTCACATGGTGAACATTTGGAGTCACACATCACTGTCAGGATTTATAGTTGAAGGGAACGGGAAAGCAGACAGACTGGCAGCAGGGCCAGTCCAAGGCCCACTACCAACATTATTCAACAAGCACTAATGTCACATAATCTTATCATCAGTCTGCCAAGGCACTACATAGGCAACTTAGAATTTCATTAGATTTAGCCCGGAACGTAATAACATATGCCCAGATTATCAACAAATAACACCATTACAGCCTCGAGAAGCCAACCCCGAGTCCTTGAGTAAAACTTGATTTTCATGAGTATTTGCAATTTTCACTAAGTATTTGGGCTTTTAGGATGATTGTGTTCAGTGCTAGATGTCCAGTGTTAAAATATTCCCCCTCCCCAAGTACCAAGCCCTGGCACAGCCCCCTGCTCCCCGTCCCCAACCTCCTGAGCTCAGGTTCTTTCCAGCACACCTGGTGATAGGAATGGGAGGTGAAGTGGAGGGAGGCGGGAGAAGATGCCCCCAACAGTATTGCTGCCTCAGCCCAGCACCAGCACACAGCTCTGCTTGTCCTCCTATTCACAAAACCCCCACAAACGGGCGTTTGGACACCCCCTGCCCAGTGTTTCTCTGTACAAATCGGAGCTGTTTCTTTCTCAGAGAAGATTTGTTCCTCGTCTTTTCAAAGTTTTGTTGCTGTTCTGTCTATTTCTGGAGCAGAGTTGAGGCCCTGGGGCCCCCCTGGACCCTTCAGGTGAGCCCTGGTGGCACCAAACCGAAACACAGAAAACACAGTTAAATAAAAGTCTTAGTTCCCACCCTGACCCTCTGTGTGGCTTGAGGTCAGCTTGTCACAGCAGCAGAAAAAGGATCACCAGGACCATCCCTCTCAGCACCCCCAGGGTGGTTTGAGTGTGGGGAGGATTTTCCTGGAAGCTGGAGTTGCTTCCTGATCTCCCCCTGAGAGAACCTGTCCAGAGATGGTGCTTTGGGCCCAGCCTTGGCTGCTCCTGCTTGCCCAGGAGCATGAGCGGAGTGGGGAAGAGCTCTTGGGAGGAGATGCCAGGTCGTCCCCCTGAGCTTCTGGTTCTGAAGGAAGCAGTGCCCCCTCTGCCCTCACAGCCAATGGGAACAGCGAACTTGGCACCCAGACCCGCCCCCTCTACCCTCCCAGCCAATGGGAACAGCGAACTTGGCAGCCGGTCCCGGCCCCCGGGTAGAAGCAAGAGCTGGGGTTCTTGCACAGCGTCCCCTGCCCCTTGCCGAGGGGATAACACTGCTGGGATGTGCTGGGGACAATGCCAGGCGGTGCTGCCAGACCAGGGCTATCATCGGGGCTCCGGCCCCCACAACTGGGCAAGGACACGCCTGTGCCCCATGGGGCAGCATTGCACATGGTGACAGTGACACCTCCCTGCCCCTCAGCCCTCCCTGAGCCCCACGGGGCCATCCCTGGGGGCAACGAGGGCTCCCGTTCGCTCTCCACTCAGGGGAAACTGTAGAGTTCATTGAAACACAAAAATTTTAATAACTGGATAACACAGAAGAAAAATAGTAGGGACTAATTATTCAGTATAAGGTCTGAAGCTCTTTGAAAAAAGAAAAAGCAGCACATATTTAACTGGCTCCAAAGGGATCGGAACAGGCTGGATCCATGGGCCGACACCAATGGGATGAGGTTTAACAAGGCCGACTGACTGGTCCGGCACTTGGGGCACAACAACCCTATGCAGAGCTATAGACTAGGAGAAGTCTGTCTAGAAAGCTGCCTGGAGGGGAAGGACCTGGGGCTGTTGGTTGACAGTGACTGAACATGAGCCAGCAGTGTGCCCAAGTGGCCAAGAAGGCAAATGGCATCTTGGCTTGGATCAGAAACAGGGTGACCAGCAGGCCGAGGGAGGTTCTTCTACCTCTGGACTCAGCACTGGTGAGGCCGCTCCTTGAATACTGTGTCCAGTTGTGGGTTCCTCAGCACAAGAAGGATGTTGAGGCTCTGGAGCAAGTCCAGAGAAGAGCAACAAAGCTGGTGAAGGGGCTGGAGAACAGGCCTTATAAGGAACAGCTGAGAGAGCTGGGGGTGTTTATTCTGGAGAAGAGGGGGCTGAGAGGAGACCTCATTGCTCTCTACAAGTACCTGAAGGGAGGTTGTAGAGAGGAGGGAGCTGGGCTCTTCTCCCAAGTGACAGGGGACAGGACGAGAGGGAATGGCCTCAAGCTCCGCCAGGGGAGATTTAGGCTGGAGATTAGGAGGAAGTTTTTCACGGAAAAGGTCATTGGTCATTGGAACAGGTTGCCCAGAGAGGTGGTTGATTCACCTTCCCTGGACGTGTTTAAGGCACGGGTGGATGAGGTCCTGAGGGACATGGTTTGATAGGAATGGTTGGAGTCGATGATCTGGTGGGTCTCTTCCAACCTGGTGATTCTATGATTCTCCCAAGGGCCAGGGCACAGGACGAGAGGGAATGGCCTCAAGCTCCACCAGGGGAGGCTCAGGATGGACAGCAGGGAGGAACATTTCCTGGAAAGGGTTACTGGGCCCTGGAACAGGGAGGGGGTTGAGTCCCCTTCCCTGGAGGGGTTTAAGGGACGGGTGTATGAGGTGCTGCGGGACATAGGTTAGTGGTTGACAGGAATGGTTGGACTTGATGGACTTTTCCATCCTGCTGATTCTATGATTCCATGTTAGGGGTTGATAGGGGGATTGAGATGGTCTGGAGTTTTGTTGGGGGGGTCCTCGGTAGATTTGGAGGGGTCTTGGGGGAGTTGAGGGGGCCCTGGGGGAGTTTCGAAGTGTTCTGTGGGGTAATGAGAGGATCCTGGTGGGTTTGGGGGGTGTTGAGAGGGATCTGGGGTGGGGACTGGGGGAGTTTGGGGATCCTGGAGGGCTTTGGGGTTTGTGTGGAGTGAATTAGGGTGCCTTGAGGGGCTTTGGAAGGGGTCTTAGGGAGATTGAGAGGGACCTGGAGGGGATTTGTTTGGGCCTTAGGGAGATTGAGAGAGTCTGGGGAGGTTTGGGGTGGTTACCGGGGAGATTTGGGGGGATCTTAGAGGGATTGAGAGGATCCTAGGGGTATTTGGGGGGCCATGAGGTGGGTGGTTGGGGAGTCTGAGGAGGGTTTGGGTGCATCTTGGAGGGGTTGAGAAGGAGCTGGGAGGGGGTTTAGAGGTCCGAAGGAGGGGGATAAAGGGGTCGGGGGAGTTTTGGGGGTCCTGGAGGACTTTTGGGAGTAAGGGGGGATGGGGGTGTTGTGGGTACCTTAGGGGGATTGAGAGGGTCCTGGGGGAGAATTTGGAGGGGCTTGAAGGGTATTTGGGGAGGGTTCAGTGGTCCAGGGTGGGGTGGTTGAAAGGTTCTGAAGGAGTTTGGGGGATCCTGGGGAGTCTGGGTGTCTTAGAGGGGTTGAGAGGAAACTAGGAGGGGTTTGAGGGGTCCTGGAGGGGATTCTGGGGGGTTTTAGGGGGATTGAGAGGGTTCTGGAGGGGGCTTGGGGAGGGTCCTGGGGGAATTTGGAGGGGTTTTAGGGGGACTGAGAGGGCCCTGGGGGAGGCTTGGGGGGTCCTCATCACAGACTGGCTTGGTTTATTGCCCTAACTTTAAAAATGTAGAGCCAGGGTACAGAAAAATTAAATCCCAAGTAGATTCTCAATGCTCAGAGCACTTTCTTAACCAAAGAGACACGAGTTGTCTGCATGTAGCTAGTTGGCAGGCCAGACACTTTCTCCGTGTGTCTAAAGAATGCCTCATCAGACATTTACAGACCAAAACCAGATGAAGTGCTTCTTGTAGAGGAGAATTTCTCATTTCACCTCCTCACAAGCTCTAAACCAGCCAGGGATGGTTGGACAGCAGAGACCTGCACCCCTAGACAGCAGTTTGCTGGTACAGGGATTATTTCTGCTCTCTTTTTATTCCTTTCAGTCCCTTCTCTGAGCTCTGGCAAGGTCAAGCATCCAGCTGGGTGGATAGAACTAAATTAAACTTCCACAGTGCTCACAGAGAACCGACATTGATGTAAATCTGAAGGAAATCAACCTACAAAGATTTATCTGGATTTTCTCCCTATGAAAAAAACATTCAGGGGCTTAGGAACACTCCGGAGGACAAGAAGAAGGGCTCGCAAACACAACTGATTTGATAAACATGTTTAAGGGAAATGTCCTCTAGAACACAAACCCAGGCTGAGCTCACTTGTTAATCAACAAGATGGTGTCCTCCATCCCACATGTGACTAGTGAGCACAGCGCAGGGCTGGCAACTCATGGCAGTAACAGGGCAACAGCTGAGAGAACAAGTTCTGTTTCTTTGCTAAACATTTGTATGATCTGTATTGCAGGGAATGGTGTATTTATATAAAAAAATAAATTCCCATATAAGCATAAATGAGTAGGTTGGATTTGGGGTCTGAGGGAGTAGGGGTTGGTTTGGGGGTTTCTTGAAAGTTTCTTTTCTTATTATCTTTAACAGATAAAAGAAGGAGAAATGCCTTGGTTTTAAAGCAGTATTTTCAGTTTAAAAAGGAAAAAAACCAAAAACAACTCACATTCTTAAATGAAAAACTATTATTAACAAAAATAAACCAGCTTGAATCACCCCTGGGAAAGAAAATTAGAGAACACATTTAACATATTATAAATGTTAAGCATTTAAAACATATAACATATTAGAGAAGATATTTAACCTGAAGCTCCAGGTTTCAATAGACCTTTGAACAAATGATATATTGAAATATATAGAACAGTTACTAAATACTCATGTAAAATGGTGCTGCTCCTCACAGAAGTATTTTAACTGTTTACGTTTGATATTTACAGAATGATTTATGTATAACTGACCTAAGTTTATGTATGAGTTATTCATTCAGAATTTATTCCTTTGGAAAATGCAGATTTTTAGTGAAGCTAGGCTGTATAATTGATTGCCTTGTGTAGGTGCATTTTTGTGTAGTGAATTAGAATGCGAAGAGGGATTTCAATTAGTAATGCTCACAAAAAATGGGCATAAAAATACAGAAGTCTTGCCAGGCACAGAGCATAAGCAGATCATATTACTGGCTACAGAGGTCATACAGGAATGGTTGATGGTCTTCAGTGTGGTTCCTTCTGCTTGTTGGCTTACACACTGCCCAGGCTCTCCAGGCAAAGTGATTCCTTAACTAGGCCTTCTCCCCTTGCTGGAAATGAGAAGGACGCAGGCTCGAGCCAAGGTGACCAAAAAATCCAGTGTCGCTTGGGACCAACACGGTATGAGCACATCGAGGGCCGATCCACACAGAGCAACATCTCTGGCACAGCCACCCCCACCCCAGGGACACCCTGATTCCCTGAGCTTTTTGATGCATCCAATAGGAGGATGAAAACAAAGGTACAAGAAGCTGTTGGCTGCGTTGGCCAAACAAGCTGGTTTCCAGTGACATGACAAATATTGTCAATGACAACACAGCTAATTAAAAACACATCAAATCCAGTTTGTTTCTACCGTGTGTGGTTTGTTGTTTGAAATAAGGTCCTAATTAATAACATGCCTGAATAATAATATTTTTATTAATTGCAAAACAATTGTTGTGTATCGCTGAGATTAAAGCTGTTTTAAACTTAATCCAACTGGAATTGAAGAGCAGGGTCTCTGTCCACCAGAAGACTCCTGCCTATGAGTACTCAGAGTCAGAATATGAACCTCTGGAGAGAGACGAAACACTGGAGGGAGACTTGGACCTTAATAAGAAAAAAAAAAGTTAATTCCAAAGAGTCCCTCACCTCATTTTTTAACTCCCAAGTTAAATCTTTTCTTCTGTTCATGTGCATCTGTCAAAGCTTCTCTCAGCTACTGACATAAGCGCTGCTGCCAACTGGAGAACTCGATAACATTTCAGTTTCTGCAGCAGAGAGCCACGGCAAATAAAGGGAAGTGAAGAGGATTTCTCTCATGTGTGATTCCTCCAAAGCGCTTTGAGGTCATAGGTAGACACGGAAAATGCATTAACTGCCCCTGTTCCAGTTCCAGCTCCTGCTAGTTGTTACAGAGAAGACTCAGGAAAAAAAGACGCCTGTTCCTTAACAACCACTGCCATGTTCTAACTCTCTGTCAGCCACCATCTCTGCCATGTTTGAGCTGGCAACCTCCATAGGAAATGTCTGTCCCTGCTAATCCCTTGGATCATCCACACCATCTCATGATCGAGAGGCAGAGTGGGGCTCCTTCTGATTCTCCCAGAAACTCTGCCTCTCTGTTATGGGCACAGAAATTAGTTATGTGCAAACTTAATGCCTCCACACCTTTGGAATTTTTTCATATTCCATTGGTTCCTCAGCAAACTCATTTGTAAATATGTCTAGCTTGGACTTCTTTGATTTCCTCTTAAAATAAGTTGGACCTTTATTACAAAAAGATATCAAGAAAAAAAAAATCTTCCCAGCAGGAGAATCTGTCGCCTGCCTGCAAATGCCAAAGGGGAAGATCCTGTTTAAGCAAAACCGGTTTAGAATTCCTACCACTTTTAAGGAAAGGTTTAGGATGACAATTACCCAGTTTTCAGTTTGGAGTGTTTACCCTCTGCAGTGAAATAATTTTGAGAAAAAGACTGAGTTGTTTGTGCTTATGTCAGACACATGTTAGTGTAACTGCAGTCCAACCCGCTATCAGAACACAAAAATGAACAACAATGCAATTTCATTGGGGAAAATATTTTCTCCTCTTTACATATTCATTTTCCTCTCACTGGATAAGGAAGGGAAACAGCATCCTGGCTTGCATCAGCCACGCTGTGGCCAGCAGGACCAGGGACAGGATCCTCCCCCTGTACTTAGCATAGGGGAGATCACAACTCAGTAAACAGATGACCCAGACCCTCTGTCTCCAGCGGAGAGGAAGCACCTTAGCCATTTGAAAGAGCTGAATTGAAGATATTCAAAAATGTTCATAGAAGAACAGCATTGACTTTTCCAAGTATCTGCTCAATCAGTATCAACCAAGTGATTGATCAGGAAATTGATATCTTCACCCCTATCAAGCCACTATTCAAAGGTATATTCACTATTCATTCTCCACAACTGTGCACAATTATTCCCTTGTAAATCAGCTGTGGCAGAGGCTCTGCCTTATGGCCTCCTGTCACAGCATACAAGCAGTAAGAGTGTGAGGGTCTGTAGGTACTCACAGTTCCTAGCCTGCTCTTCCACCTGTTGGGCACCTTCTCCTGCCCTGCTTGGGATGAGCTTTGGGAAGAGGAAAAAGAACAAGATCTCATTCAGTTGAACTGAAGAGAATGTTTTTACAGCAATCATGCAGTGATGGTCACTCACCAGCTGTGGGCATGGATTGTCCTTGGGGGCCTGGGAGAACTGGTGCTGACGCTGCTGGTTGGAGTTGGACAGGAGAGCCCTTGGGAATAAATGCAAACAGTTGGAAAATAAGCTCTGCTGAAATACAAGAATCACTACATGTGTTGAAATAAAACTTCTATTCCTTTCCAACTGACTGAGAGGAAGATGGAGAAAGTCCAGGGACACTCACTGGAGCAGCCACGAGGGCTGGGGGCAGAGGTGTCTGTCGTGGCTGTTCCTCTGGAACAGGATCTGAGGAGGTGGAGGATGGCTCCACCGATAACAAGGGAGACTTTTTCTTCTTCTCTCTGGCATAAGCTTCCCTGGAAGAGGTGTGGGAGGAAAAAGAAAAAGGTTCTAGAGAGGTAAAGGAAAATTTCCTCAAGCTCTGCATTTAGCGAAGGAAGAGAATGGATGGAATTCTCTCTCCACATCAGCCTGCAAAAAACCAGACAGACAGCTTCTCCTCCTTTTGTACAGCCACAGCCCTAGAAGATTGAGCAGGGAACTGTTTTCCCTCTGCAGAACTCTCCACCAAGGAGATCAATGGAGAAATCAGCTCAGAGTAGAAGCAACAGCAGTTCAGCCTGTTTCACTGTGGGATTTCACAGAAACCGGAGCAGGAGGTAATCTCAGTCCGGTAGCAATTTCTTGTTAAATTTTGCAAGATGCCTTTGAAACACCAACCAGAAGCAAAATGCATTTTCCCAAAGAGCGACTCCACTGTGAGCATCACTGGCATGTTTTGCAGAAATAATCCTCAGTGCTCCACGAGTTTACCCAGTACCCAGGGCAGCCACAGCAGCCCCCATGCCTGTAAGATCAGAAGGTGTCCCAGGTTCCCAGGTAAAGAGACAATGCCAATGCTTCCTCCCCTGCAATTACAGATGCTGGCCAGCTCGGCTGTGTTCCCACTCAGACATTTGCACATTGTTTCTCTCCTCCCCTTTTGCTCAGTCCAATCAATTCCATACTTACGCATTAAGGATTGGGATGACATATTTCCCAGAGTTTGACAGCATAGCCCCCTTTGTGTTGGGATCCTCCACCTCCATCAGGAAACTCCTTGGAATTCCTGTGCACTTCTTCATTCTGGGAACAGACCCAGGCTGTCTGCCCTGTTCAGAACATAAGTGCAGACAGATCTCATCTTACGACTCACACTGCCAATGATACTTCAATGATTACTGTCGGCAGCAAAGGCCCTTAATTCTCTTCTTTTACACAGCACAAGGGTTGTGTGTCTGAAAGTCCTCTTTTCCTGAATGTAGTAACAGACAGGATGTTCCCAAGGTCTGAGCAGTGTTTTGAACTCAGTTGAATTCCTTGGCTTAATGTCATGTTCTTAGGGTGAAATATTCCTCAGCTCATCATCCCCTCAGAGCAGAGACACAAACCTGCTCCTCCTCCACAATGCAGTTCTGAGCAAGAGCTGAAACCAGGGCTCTGGGTCCATCTTTGGAGGGACTTATATCCCCCATCTCTGTACGAAGGCTGAAGTCACACCTCGTGCATTTGCAGTCACTACAAGGGCACCAACACTCACCCAGAGACTTGGGTGATTAAAACATGCAAATATTCAGTTCACGGGGTCAACAGAAACATCTTGTCTTTACAACAAATATTAAAACCCCTGAACTGTCATTAAAGAGTTAAAACCAGGCATATTTCCAGGAATATGGAAATAGATCAAGAACCCCAGGAAAGATCACAGAACGATCTGTGGAATAAAGGTTCAAGGTATTCCTTGAATTTTGAAGGGCTCTGCGGGATCTCTGTGTAACCTCTGTCCTCAACCCCAACAGACACAGTTCTTACGAGAACAGGTTATGGGTTTGTTTCCTCCCTGCCCAGGTAAGAAAATCCAAAGCTGAGTGACCCCAGCAGTGTCTTGCAGTCTTACCCCATCGGCTGAGCCATTCCTTATGGATTGGTAAGGTTTTCCACAACAGAACCAAGTATTTGATGACAGAGGTATCTTCATGTAACTAAAAGGTTAGGGGAAGAAAAGAAAACATGGCTATGTATGTGTCTGTTCTCATCAAACAAAGATCTCTACCATTTTTCTGTTATTATCAAAGGACAGATTGGACATTATCAACACTTACTTGATGGGGTCACAGTCCTGGCAAGACTGGATCATCATTGCTTTTATTTTATCTTCTTCAGACGCATCAGTGCCAGCTAGGTCGGCCGTCTATGAAACAAGGAATCATTGGACACACACGTTAGACACACATTTAAACTCACATGGACAAAGACAGCACAATGTGAGAAGAAGTTGTTTAGAAATAGCTGCTGACATACAAGAGAACATCCTGAAGCTGTTCTGGGACCCTCAAACCATTTCATGATGGTTCTATTTCTGTTCATCTATGGGCAAAGAGCATCCTTGGACACTTAGAACTTCAAGCTAGGTCTGCCCCTTCCATGAAGACTTGTGTGACTAACCCTGGTTTCTTCCAAGAGGCCTGGAGCCACGTATGGAGAACATGATACCATCCAGTACTTTCACACTGACTGTTCAGCTCCAGACTGTCTGAGGGAGCAGACATTCACTGCACATTTAACCCAGAAAGATGCATACAAGTGTCAGTATTTACATTTTGCAGCATTCAAAGAACACAACCGAGGAGTCGGGGGAGTCGTTTCCCTTGCCAGAATTCAGCTTCAGACACGGCAGCATTAAAAGGAATCAAACATTTTACAATCCTCAGCAAGACAAAAGTTCCTTTCAGTAGAAATTTTCCCAACAGCTGCTGCAGGCAGCACACGTGGCAGGTTCTCCTCTGGGAACTTCATCCCATTCAGTGATTTAACTACGGACAACAGAACCTGCCCTGTTGCCAGCTGAGGGTGTCCTTTTCACACACAAAGCGTAACAGGAACCTTACGCAGATCTGGGTCTTCCACTTGTTGAAGCCAGCTGGTTCCTTAAGGGCTTATGTATTCAAAAGTTGTTTTTATTACACACTAGTCCAAGTACAAGCAGTGTCTAAGGGTATGACTGCATATCAGCTGGACATTCAAACACCGCTCCTTCAGACCCACCACTCTGGGGTTTGTTTCTGTCTGCATTCACTCACAAAAGCAAGCGATGCCATTCAACATTTTATACTTTGTTGGTTCATAGACATCGTTTTCCCTCAGCAGTAACAGAACTGAGATCAACATCTATGAAATTATTCCACTAACACTGACAGGAATCCTTACAGGTACTCGACTGATGTGTTTGAACAAAAATGGTCTACACAACACATCCAAACCCATAAAAAATAACTAGGAATAGACCCACATTCAAAGATGGCACTGAAAACAGAAGAATAGAAAACAAAAATCTTTTAACAGAATCACAGAAACACTAGATTGCAAATGACTCACAGGATCCTCAAGTCGAACCATTCCTATCAATGACTAAACTTGTGCTCCTCAGCAACTCATCCACCCGTCCTTTAAGCACCTCCAGGGAAGGTGACTCAACCCCCTCCCTGGGCAGCCTGTTCCAATGACCAATGACCCATTCTGTGATTTTTCTTTCCCTGATGTCCAGCCTGAATCTCCCCTGGTGGAGCTTAAGTTCATTCCCTCCTGTCCTGTCTCCTGTCACTTGAGAGAAGAGCCCAGCACCCTCATTGCTCTCTACAACCTCCTTTCAGGTAGTTGTAGAGAGCAATGAGATCTCCTCTCAGCCTCCTCTTCTCCAGGCTAAACAACCCCAGCTCTCTCAGCCGTTCCTCATCAGGCCTATTCTCCAGGCCCTTCACCAGCTTTGTTGATCTTCTCTGGACTCGCTCCAGAGCCTCAACATCCTTCTTGTGGTGAGGGGCCCACAACTGAACACAGGATTCAAGGAGCAGTATCATCACTACCAAGTCCAGAGGGAGAATCACCTCCCTGGACCTACTGGTCACACCATTTCTGAAACAAGCCAAGGTGCCATTGGCCTTTTGCAACCCATGGCCTCCTTGCTGAGCCAGCTCGTGCTCGAGAGGGCAGAGGCACTCACAGGTTTTACCGTCTTGCACTCCTCTATTTTTTCTGAAATACCTATTTTTATTTTTTTTTCCAAAATGTACCCAAACTCATTTCTGCAGTGAGAGAGGGAAGAAGTTTCCAGTGAGAAGAAATTTCTCAGTCTTGGAATGAACTTTCTATTCAGTAGGAGGAACACGCCTTGTCATTGAGTTCTGCCTTCACCCATCTCTACAACTCGTCATTTAATGTGCCAGCCCTGTGCCTGCTCGTGCAGAGCGATCACTGGTGCTGCCCCAGACAAAGTCACACTCTGTAAAGCAAAACCCACAATTGGCTGCACAGCAAAACTCGGCTGCTGTCACATCTGCTCACATGCCACACACACACGGGTGCGTTCCCGAGAACAATGAGGGACAGGGACACTATTCAAAGAGTGCACGGCCAAACAAATCCCATTGCCTTGTCTGCAGTTTGGGTCCTACAGCTGATGAAATCATGCCACATTCCAAGAAGGGATCTAGAACTGTCATGACTAGAAATTCAGAAATAGCCAGCCCATTGCCCAAGATCCAGCAACGCTTCTTTTCCGGCTGGGCAGTGTCCCTGCCCCCAAAATGTCCATCACTCACACCAATTCAATTCTGCTGGAACAACTGGGCTAATCTGTAACGCAAAATCAGTGAAACTAATGAAGACCCATGAACAGCTTCTGCAGTACTGCCGCTTTGTGACCTGGAGATGAGGAATATTGCAACACCACAGTGAAGTTGAGAACACGCTCCCCTTCTCTCTTCCCAGTTTGGGGACTGCTTGTTACAGGGCATGATCAGAACAGACACTCATCGTAAAGCCAAAATACATACATTTCATTTTCAAAAAAAGTTTTGTGCTCATTGCAGTAGTTCTCAGTGACAGAGCACAGTATCAGATCTAAAAATATCAAGCAAAATCTCTTTTTTTTAGCATTTAATGAGAATATTATCTATGTACCTTAATCAGTTGGGCCAGAGCCGTTGCTGCAGAGAAATCAATAACCCGTGTCAAGAAAATCAACCATAGAGTCAAGTTCTTCTACCCAAATGCAGCCACAGCGAACCTCTGGTCTGCTCTGAAAGCCTGCACTGTATCCTCTGCATGGGACTGAAAGAGACATTTCCAGCCTGGTGTCATTTGTATTTGCTCACAACAAAGCCCAAACCTCTGGCAGCCTAAGAGTGCTGTGAGGTTAATAAGAGGCGGAAATAAGCACACCAGCTTCAGATCAGCTTGTCACTCCACAACAGCTTAGAGAGAGACGCCTTTCAAATGCTCACAGCAGCGCTGGAGTTGAAGGGGAGAGGCAGCTGCCAAATTTCAGCTAAAAAGTATTTTTAAAAATAGTTCCGTTTATTTGTTTACAGACATGGGATTGGTGTTTCGACACATGCTGGTGAGCTAAGATGAAACAGCTCCAAATGCAGCAAGAACTGCGGCTCCTCTGTGGGGTTTGTTATCCTCTTCAAAAACCATCATGCAAAAGTAGTCTAGAAAGACAAAAGCTGAGTGATACAGTGTGCAAATGGCAAAAGACCACTCCAAACCACCTGAGTGGCCAGGAAAAAAAGCACAGCAGACAGATGCAGAGCATGGGACTGTGTTCAGCTGTGCAAACCTTGAACCTGCAAGACCTAAACATAATCGCACATTCCCCATGTGACACAGAGCCATATAGGGAATATTCCAGCATATTCTGGGTGAAATACAATGCATTGCCAGCCACAAATACCACTACTCACATGAGAATGGTGCGAACGATGGCATTTCTCCATTTCTATGGTACTGAATCCAATCTATTCTATTTACAACATAGTCTGTGTTTTACTGAAAAATATAACAAGTTCATGCTTGGAGAATTCCTACAAGGCTTCATTATTTAGAAATCAATGCAGAGAGAAGTGTGAGGCTGTGTTTTTACATACTGCTTTTGGTGTTCCACGTACTGGCTCTTTTCCACGTCTAGAAAGAAGAAAGAAAGGAGGTCAGATCTTAAAATAAAGTACACACTTATACCCAACACAAAACAGTGAATACCCATTATGAAACCTGAGCAAACATCATGTTCTGATGATCCGGTGAATGTGGAAATTCATTCACATGCAGAAACTGTTCTCTCTTGGTGCATGCAGTGCAACTGAAGAAGAAAACATCCCAAGTGCCATTTCTGGTTTTTCACTAATGGCTCTGAGACTGACAGACTCTGAAGACACCAGTGCAAGAGGAAGCCCTCCAGTGTTTTGTCTCTGCTACATTAATATTGAAACCAAGAAGTCTGTACAACAGCTTGTGTTCTCAAATCATCAACCATTACAAAGAGGTACCATGCAGAGCCCTTTAGTTTCTAAGAAAGAGCAGTGGTAATCTGGACACTTCCAGGTGCAAGTTTGCTACATCAACAAAGCTAGCTTTGATGCCAGCAGCACCTCTTCTTGCATTTTAGGGCAGCACTGAAGCACCTGGAGAGAGACCATCCAACCAGACCCAGAGGATGCACAGACAGGACAGCGCTGAGTACAGGTGTTGAAATGAACCCTAGAACCAGGCTCTCTTTAGCAGAGGAAATAGGATCTGTCAATTGGGTCTCAGAACAACCAATCCCAAGATCCAACCCAACACAACCATCTTAAAAGTTACCATTGATGGATTTGGCACCCCATGCCCCAGCAGGACTAAAAATGTAAGTCTGCTTTGGGAGAGATCCATTAAAATCTACCCCATGACAGCAACAATTAACCACAGCTTTAACAAGAAAGACACAGTGTGAGCACCTCTGGAAACTCATTTACATACAGAAAGGTAGCAGGGAAAGCCCTCACAAAGAACCCAAGGCCGTAGGGAAACTCACGGAACAGAGGGCTTGCTGGCAGCTTTAACTCCTCCAGTAGGGATTCTTCTAACGATGACTGATGAGTTCCTGGGAACCAGGGTGTTCTCATCTGTGTATTCTGAAAGCAACATAAATAGAGAGGAAAAAAATCAATCAGGTGGTATGAATGTCTATTATTGTGCAATTCCAGAACATGACAGTTAACCCCTTTACTGACAGAGAAGCCACCTCGGGTGAGTTCTATGAGTTCCAGGCAATCAACTGTCCCAGTTAAACACCATGAGTTCTTCCCATTCACATTTTGCAGAGCAGAGTCAATCAAACGCAATCACTGATGTTGAGAGCCTCTAAAAGTCTTTAGGGAATCATGTGGGCCTGAAGCTCTGCAGGATTTGCCTTGGCTTACACCACCTTCATCTCAGCACAAGGAAAGCTTTTTGACAGTAGTTACATAGAGCCCAAAGAAAACAACAGCCTGAGACTCTTGGACTTGAAACTGCATTGGCTTGTATTGAAAAGCACTCTCCAGAAGAGTGGTTTTAATGCTGCAATCACACAGGTTGGATGTGATCGAATACTTGAAAGCACCATCAGCAGTCGTTCCCTGGGATCTGCCCCACAGTTTGGAATACTGAAAGCTCTGACCTTTGAACACTGAATCAGAAGGAGGGGCTGAAAACTGAAGGCACCGTCTCTTCAACCAAGCTATCAGGGTGCTTTTGCTCAGAGATCACATGCAAAACATGAACATTTTACAATTTGTAGCCCATTTTTCAGTTCTTAGAAGCAGCAACCTCTCTTAGGCTAAAACACCCTGCACAGAAGACACCAGGTCAGCACTGAAACATACACTTCACTGTCATTTCCATAGGACAGAGTGCTTCTTCAGAAAACAGAGAAATCATTGAGATGAAACCATTTCCTGCTCTTCCCCCTAAGGGGAGTAGCACGGCAGCTGCCTATGGACTACAGAGAACTGCCAAACTCCAGGAGAAAGGATGGTGACTGATGGGAAAAGGAGCAGGTTAGAAGACTCCCAACAATCAGAACAAGTTGGCCTCCTTTGCCCAAGATCCATTTGGTTTTAAAGATCACTGCAACATTTCATCAGGTCTCCTGCACAAAGAAAGTTCTAAAGGACCAACACTTTATGCCCACGTGTAAGAATTCCAAACATCCCATGGAGGTAGAAATTCCTGGTCTAGTTTTTTTCTTTATCATTAGAGCCAAAAACTTTTGTGAGCAATCCCTGTCCCCCTACACCCACATGTTTTCCTATGCCTGCCCTGTGTGTAACAGAAAGATCTGGAGATCACAAGAGCAACCAGGAAAGAACAGCTCTGCGAGGACACAGCACAAGCCACAGCTCCTGGTCATGGCCGAATCCCATCATCGCTTCCCACTGCACTTAATCCCCAGCACCTCTTGCCCTCCCATACCCCTGCCCACCAGTGGGATGGGCCCCAGGCTGACTCACGCTGTCTGAGGATGACCCCAGACAAAGAGCAGAGAGCGGCTCCCACAGCTGTGGTTGCTGTGGGGCACCTGCAGTGCTGCCAGCCGAGGGTCCCCGAGTCCTGCACCCACTGCCCAACACACCTTCTCCAGTCTGGGTGTTGGAGACCTGCAGGTCAGACCTGGATGCCTTCAGCTTCTCCTGAGACATGATCTGGCGCTTGAGGTCTCTCAGGGAGATGTCAAGGATGCTGAAGGTGATGGTATGATAGTTCAGCCTGGAGAAGAACTTGTAGTGGACACCTGGCATGGTCAGTGCCAGGCGGTGCCTCTTCTGTGCCTCTAACCCAGCAGACTGGCAAAGCACCCTCTGGATTCACTCTCCAGGATGATCTGGAGGGCGCAGGTAGTCTCTGCAGGGAGCTGCCTGCACCGTTCTCAGTGCGTGAAAACCAAAGTATTTTGGCTGGGATTTGGCTCTTGCAGTGGCCGGTGCCAGTTCCACTGGAACGGAAAGTCTGTCTACATGAAGGGTAGGTCAGGTCTGCTTCTGTGTAGTCATTGCTCGGTTTTAATCTCCATGGAAGGGCCTCCAGCACTTCACAGTGTTGTCAGCTCCTCTTTTCATGCCTTCTGGATAAATTCTGCTGGGAAATGACCAGAGCCCAGAGGCTTCCCCTTCTGGTTTAACTCTGCCAGCCTTGCCTGGTGCTCCCTCTCCCCAACAATATTTATTTCCCAAGTGCTGCATCACTGACTGCAGGGTTTGTACAGAGGCATCCTGGACTGGCAGCTGAAGCTCCATTCCAATTTAGCTGCCTGCTCGTTTGCTCTGTGGTCTGTGAGGACAGCCTTCAACTCGTGACTCGACTGCCACTTCTGAGCTTTTCTCAGTGCAACCATTCCAGGGAGGAGGCGGAGGAGGCAGGGAGCAGCAGTGTGGTTGGGTCTATCCACACAGAGCATGGGGGCTGTCACTTGGGAGTTGTCCTCTTCTCTTGGAGACATGAAGCGGATGGTCCCCAGAACAGACCTTCCTGGGTGCAGGAAGCCGGGAACATTCACAGAACTCACAGAAAGAAGGGGAACTTGGTTCCAGCATCAGGGTGAGGTGAAGTGAAAGTGATGAGTACCTTGGTGATTGGTGTCTAGGGATCCCTGGAGCTCGTTATGTGTTCTGCTGGGAGAGCAGATAGAAATTACCAGAGCAGCTGGAAAACCAGCCTGTTCATGCAAACAGAAATACCTGTAGGGATTTATCAACTTTAACCTTCCTGTAACCTTCTGCATGATTGTTTGACCATGGTTTCTTTTTCTCCATCAGGGGATCAACCCAGGGTATGCAAAATGCATTTCTGCTTCCACAATGTGGTGCTCGATGCTGTTCCTGCAGCTGTGAGACTTCTTGGCTCCTGATGGATATATTCCCATAGAAAGAAGCAGGGAAACAGTCATAAAAAAAACTCCCTGCTGTTGGAGGACAAGGAGTCCATATTCCTGGAGGCTATGAGAAAACAGCTGGCAAAGCTTTGACCATTCATAGCTCGATACAGCTATGATCCTTTCAATGGTCCAAATGAACAGCCGGAGCTGGAGTTTCCTCTTGTTGCTAGACAATGTGTTTACATCTTTGGAGATGTGGATGAAGATGGTTGGTATGTGGGAGAGCTGACCGATGGCACCAGAGGATTCGTCCCTTCTAACTTTGTAGAAGAGGTGTACGATGAACCACCTGATGACACAGGAGACTCTCCAGGAACAAGTGACTGGGACTAGGACACAGCAAAGAAAATGCTGTGAAATAAAGGAAGTTTTAGACAAAAGCATCATAAAAGACCAACCCCTCGAATACTCTGTATGGTGATGACACTTTGGTCTTGCACCTGCACAGGAAGAGCTTGAGCTATTCAGGGTCTTCCAGCACAGACGGAACTGTGATTACCAGGTGATTGCCAGCCCTGGCCAAGCGGCTCCATTGCAGCCTTCCATGGCCATGAACCTCCCAAGTTTAGCCATGGGGCAGGTAGAGATCCCTCCCTGCTTCCCCAGTCGCACTCGTGGGTCCCTTCCTGCCACAGGCCCACACGCTCACTTGTCACACAGGTAAGTGTTCTCCTCGCAAAGCGTCTCTGGGCTCACAAACAAGTTCAGTGCCTGCTGGATGCTTTCAGCTTCCTGCAAGGGCACAGGAGAGGTCAGGGCACAAGTAGCCTGTCCATGCGACAGCCTGGCTCCCTTCTGGCCCCAAGAGACAACACACAGTATGAGGCGGCACAACAACAGAACCTGCTTCCCTGTCGCCTGCAATAGGACTTGACAGCAGCTTAAGAAACCTTGAGGCAGCAACCGTGCAGTTGCAGGAACAGTCCCTCCGAGAGCCGAGCTCCTCCCCATTCCGACCCTGCCACAGTACCTCAATCTCCACCGCCAGGTCCAGGAAGGGTTCATAGGTGTCGGAGGCCGAATTGCAGGCTTTGCACTTCACCACAAAAGAAAAAGCCACGAGCACACCCTGACACAATGCCAGTATCCACCACCATCCCAGCACAGCGCAGGCAGTGCAGGATTCCACCTCTCTGCCTTTGGGCACCAGGATTCATGACCTGGAGGAAGGCTGCCAATTCATTGTGTGTACGGACAGCAAGAGTTGCCAGATAGCTGGCAACACAGGCTCCTTTGCTGGTGGCAATGAGATGGGGACCCACAGCCAGCAGCTTATTCCATCTCCACAGCAGGCCTTGTGGCCCACAGGGATCGCAGGATGGACCAGCTGCAGCTCCAGATAATTTACACATAGTAATTTTCCCAAAAGATTTTTCCTGCAAGGCTCTCAGGGAAGCAGCAGCCCTGAGAGCGACAGGTCCTGGCAGCCAGCGCTCACTATGGACCGCAGGTAACCACCAAAGATCTGGTGAACCAGCGTTGTGGTCTCGCTCTGGTGATCCAACCTAGCGACAGCAGCACAGGATCTCACACCGCCCCTCCGCAACAGCCACCCCACGGGCCACCGCTGCATCCTCAGGACACCTCCCCTGTGTACTCTGGAGCAGCAGAGTCACAGCCTCTGTCACTCTGCTCCCCCGGTGGCAGAGCTCAAGGGGTGGCACCAGGCTGCTCCAAGCAGCAGAAACCCCTGGCTGGAGCTCTGGGCTGGGCACTGCAGGCAAAGGCAACACAGCTTCCCGGGACAGAGGGTGCTGGGAAGGTCTCTCACCCGCAGCCACAGAGACGAGGCTCAGCTTGGAAGCACTCTTGGATTCCTCGGCTACTGGGACAGGATCCAAACCCACCGCACCCTTTGGATTTGGGGAGAGGAGCACGGCAATGCTGGGGCAGAGAGAGCATCCCACACCTATGCCACCGTGGTGCAGTGCCGGGCCCCGGCGTCACAGCACCTCCCTCCAAGCCATCCTGGGACACACGTTTGCCCCAGAGTCCCTTCCCACAGGCACACGGGACCCATGAGTGGACAGCAGAGAAGACTGGCAAGGGCTGTCAGAGGCCCCACATACTGGGAACAGCCATCCAGGCAGGCCCTCTGCATGGCATCGATGATGAATCGCAGGAAATCATGCGAATCCTCCTGGTGGCCAAAGCGGATGTGCTGGGCAATCTCTGCAGGAGAGGGAGGAATCAGTCCCAGCACACACTGCAACACGTGCAGCCCTTCCCTCCCTCGGAGCAGGGAATCTGGGGCTTGAGCCCCCTCAACCCAAACCAGATGTCAGGCTTAGGCTGGCCACAGGGGAAGCCCCACACAACCCCTGGCAGGCTCCAAGAGTCAGCTCCGAAGAGCAGTCTACCAAGATCTGTCCCAATCTCAAAGGTTCTGCTCCTGCATCAGTCGCTGTTGCCCCTCATGGCTATGAAAGGGGAACACAGCTATCCTTACTCTTGATGTCTCTGATGAAGGACACGGGCTGTATTACGCTGCCGCTGCTACCGAAAACCTGGATGACGTGGTTCTCCATAGTGCACAGCATGTAGAACTCACCTCGCTGGCCTGGAGCGGGAGAGAAGATGTTGGGGACAAAGCCAGGAGAGGTGGAGGCAGTTGACAGGACAGGAGATCTCTGGTTCAGTACAGCTCTGTCACGCTCATTTTTTCCAAGGAGCTTTGTGGTGCGGCGCCGCTCTGGGGCATCCTGGGTACACAGGGAGCAGTACATGCCACCCCCAGATGAGGGGGGCATGAGCCTCCTCGCTCCACCTCCCGGGGCAGAACCAGAGCAGAGCCCTGGTGCCTTTGCACTCCCCGTCCTGGGGCAGAACGAAGGAGGAATGAGGAACAAGAGGGGAACAAGGGAGGAACGAGGGAGGGATAGAGGTAAATGAGGGAGGAACAAGGGGGAGACGAGGGGGCAACAAGGGGGGGATGGGGGTGAATGAGGGAGGAAGGAGGAATGAGGGGTGAACGAAGGAGGGACAAAGTGTGAACCAGGGAGGAATGAGTGAGGAACAAGGGAGAGACGAGGGGCGAATGAGGGAGGAACGAGAGGAAAAAGGGCAGAGCCTCCTCGCTCCTTGTCTCGGGAGGGATACAGAGAGAACACTCCCTCCTCCTCCTCCTGAGATGGAGACAGAGGGCAGAGGCCAGAGCCCCCTACAGAGGGCAGAGGGGGCAGAGGTGGGTGCTGAGGCCGCTGTTCCCATTGGCTGGGAAGGCAGAGGGGGCGGATCTGTTTGCAGAAGCTTCTGTTTCCATTGGTTGGAAGGGTGGAGCAGGTGGGTCTGGATGCCGAGGTCTCTGTTTCCATTGGCTGGAAAGGCAGAGGGGCGGGTCTGGGTTCCGAGAGGGCTGTTCCCATTGGCTGCGAGGGCGGAGGGGGAGGAGCTGGCATTTCCTCCCGAGAGCTCTTCACCACTCTGCTCGTGCCCTGGACAAGCAGGAGCTGCCAAGGCTGGACCCAAACACCATCTCTGGACAAGTTGTCTCAAGGGGAGATCAGGAAGCAACTCCAGCTTCCAGGAAAATCCTCCCCACACTCAAACCACCCTGGGGGTGCTCTGACCTGAAGCCACACACAGGGTCTGAGTGGGAACTGAGGCTTATTTAACTGTGTTTTCTGTGTTTCTGTCTGGTGCCACCAGGCCTCACCTGAAGAGCCCAGGGGAGCCCCAGTACCTCAACTCTGCTCCAGAAATAGACAGAAGAGCAATAAAACTTTGAAAAGAGCAGGAACAAAACCTCACTGAGAAAGAAACAGCCCAGATTTGTGCAGAGAAACACTGGGCAGGGGGTGTCCAAATGCCTGTTTGTGGGGGTTTCTGAATAGGAGGAGCATGCAGAGCTGGTGCTGGGCTGAGAATCATAGAATCATAGAATCACCAGGTTGGAAGAGACCCACTGGATCACCAAGTTCCTATCAATCATTAACCTCAGTGCTTCGTCCACCCGTCCCTTAGACACCTCCAGGGAAGGTGAATCAACCCCCTCCCTGGGCAGCCTGTTCCAGTGACCAATGACCCTTTCTGTGAATTTTTTTTTCCTAATGTTCAGCCTCCCCTGGCGGAGCTTGAGGCCATTCCCTCTTCTCCTGTCCCCTGTCACTTGGGAGAAGAGGCCAGCAGAGAGACTTCTGGAAGTGCTGGATGTTAGGAGGGCTGTTTAGGCTGTATGTCCCAGAAAGCTGATTCTTGCATAGCACACAAAAGTCACGATCACTCTGAGCACTTCTGAACGACTTAATCAACATGTGCATGAGTCTGTATGGAAAACATTTTGAATTTAATTGATGGGCAAGTTCTGGTAGTTACACTTGGCTTTAATTGTTGGTTCTTTTGTAAATTAATCTTCATTATTTTAAAGAAAAGATTCTAAATTTCAAGTTCCTGGAAACATTTGTTTGCAACAATTTTCTACAAATATATACTGTCCCAGCTGCATTTGGTTTTCTTTAGTTCAGTTCTAGAAACTCATAAAGAAGCCTGGAGTGAGGGTTTGGACAGTGAAATACAGCAGGGCACTATGGGGAGATGGCTCAGGGTGACGGAAGGTCCTGCTGCGTAGACACAGGCTGGAACAGGTCAAATTAGGCCTCCTTCTCTGCTGTGTTTAAATACAACTTGCAATATTTCCCCACCATTTTCAGCGTTATTAGCACTAGCTGTATATATATTAAGCAGGCACTCTCCATTTATCCATGTTAATGATTCAGTGCAAACTCCTGCCTTCCCATTAATATCTACTAACCTCGTTCAGTGATAAATTGTGATTTATTCTCCAAATTACCTCAGCACAAAATTTCTTGGAGCAGCACTGCCTAATAGTTCAGGGCTACTTGAGTTGTTATGATAGCCAAATAACAACAGTGAGCAGCATCGTTTTTGAAGGCTTGGTGGAAAAAAATAATCAATCTGAAGCATAAAGAGAGAGAGAGAGAGAGAGAGACACAAATAAATTGCTAAACAGTATAATCCAATGATATCATATGTTTCAGAAATGAGGGCCTCAAAAATCAATAGAAATTGAAAAAGGGATAAATTGTAGTTGTCTGGCTTGTAGGTATGTTGAAGGAATTTCAGGTGAAGGTTCCAACTGGCTGGGCTCTGGGAATGGGAAGGAAGTTTGGCTCTGGGTAAGGGGAGCACAGGACAGCGAGGAAAGGGTGATGCTGTCCGCATTGCAGGGGGCTGTGGGGAGACCAGGGGAAGGGAATAATGCCTTTCTGTGATTTGAGGGACAGCAATACTGATGGAGGCATCTTTTCCCCGCCTCCCTCCACTTCACCTCCCACACCAGGTGTGCTGTAAAGACCCTGAGCTCAGGAGGTTGGGGCGGGGAGCGGTGGGCTGTACCAGGGCTTGGTACTTGGGGAGGAGGAATATTTTAACACTGGACATCTAGCACTGAGCACAATCATCCTAAGAGCCCAAATACTTAGTGAAAATTGCAAATACTCATGAAAATCAAGTTTTACTCAAGGACTCGGGGTTGGCTCCTCTAGGCTGTAATGGTGTTATTTGTTGATAATCTGGGCATATGTTATTATGTTCCAGGCTAAATCTAATAAAATTCTAAGTTGCCTATGTAGTGCCTTGGCAGACTGATGATAAGATTATGTGACATTAGTGCTTGTTGAATAATGTTGGTAGTGGGCCTTGGACTGGCCCTGCTGCCAGTCTGTCTGCTTTTCTTTTCCCTTAGACTATAAATCCTGAAAGTGATGTCTGACTCCGTATGTGCATCACGTGAAGTTCTGCTCTTCTAGCTGTTACACGAAACCATAACTGCTTTAACATTTAAAAGCAATCCCTCATTGTTTACCTGTTTTAACCATCGTCTTTATATATGCTGCTCTACTCTGGCTACATTTTGTGAATCTGTAACTAAATTAAAGGGACTATGAGGCTGTTCAAAAGCTTTAGCACTGTATACAATTCCACTATTAGTGTTGATCCTTCTACTGTATAAACTACACTTTATTTGCACATTGTCCCTTTTCTTTCCATGTTAGTTCTACTCTTCCTGGTTTTCCTGAGCCATCATGAAATGTTGTAGGGCTGTCAACCAGTCGCTCTCTACATAAGGGCTTCTGTTCTATTTGTAGCATTTGCAGAAAGGAAAACAATTTGCTACTCGGTATAATCTGTTAGAGCTACCTGTAAATTCAAAGTATTTGCCATGCATCACTTAGCATATTTTTTCGTCATTGGGGTATAAGACTGTCGGGTCCTGGCCTAATAACTGAATTCTTCTTTTTCTTCCCTTGGTGATTATCATAATAATTTTGAGCCTTGTTACTACTGTTTTTTGGGGTTAGTGTGGCAAAATATCACTCAGTAATTTGTAATGAATCATTTGAATTTTCCTCTATCATTGGTTTGATTATCCCTAAAGGTTGTCTGCACTAGGGCCCAGTGGTTGCTGATGAGAGACACTGGAATGCAGAGTGTTCTCGCAAACTGGCATTCCCCTAGAGAGAGAACCCCGTTAACTCCTCTGGACTTCTGCAAAGCTGAAAAGGAAAAAAAAAAAAAAAAACTTAGAAAGGAAGGAGAAAGGGGGGGCACTCACACACATAGAGCTGCAAGACTGGACTTTATCCATTTTTTTACCTCTCTCTCTCTCTCTCTCTCTTTTTCATGTTTTTCTAGGCGTTTTAAAATTTTTCCTTCTCAAGCGTTCCATTCCAAAGATCCCCACGTAAATCTACCTGCCAGTTTATTGGATATTTGAGATTGGAAGGTCCCAGAGATGTATTTCCAAAATTAATCAAAACCAATTCATAAGTCTTACAAACGCTTGAAGTGCTTCAAACACACACACACACACACACACACACACACACACACACACACACACACACACACACACACACGTGACCACTTACTTCAAAGCACACTGAATACATTCATACAATGTTGGTTATCGCTATTGGATCTGCAATTTTTCGATGCTATGGATATTTAAACTATACATGGTACTGGGCAACAACACTTAAAATATCCATAATAAACACCATTTTCTGCTTTTCTTCTGTATTACATACACTGGTTTGTTCCCCGGGCTGGTAGTCGCTGGAAATGCCCTGGGGCTGCTGCAACCACTCCTGTCGGGGTCGTGGGAGCTGGAGGGATTGGGGCGAGGGGGGCATGGGGAGGGGCCCTCAGCTAGGCAGCCTGGTTCTCTTTTATAGTTTTTGGAATCTCCTTTATTGCTTCGTCACTAATTAGTTCCCAGCATGGACCACTGTGCTGCCCACAGATCACAGGCAAATCTTTCAATATTTCAACCTCTCCCTGCTGCCGTGCCTCCCTCCTGCCTTGTGCCCATTGGTCTCAGGGACGAGGGGGAGGTGGATCAGGCTCCTTCTCGGTGTCTATCAGACCCAGATCAAAGGGTTTGTCGGCCCCTCATGAGGGGGCGCAGAGGCCAGTGCAGGCAGTTTAGGGGCGTGAGGGGTTAGTGCAGTTTCTGACGATCCTGCACTTGGTTCGGAATTATCACTCTGCTTTTGAGAGCCACATATGCCTTTAAAGCTTCAGAAACAGTCCACCATGGGCCAAGCAAGTTAGTAGCTGTTTTATCTGATCAAGTCACTTTATCCCATAGTCGAACCCCGATCTTATCCCAGGTTTATTGATAGAATGCTGAGCAAATATCAAAAGATGGTTCATGATCCCGGGCCTATGTCAAAAGTGATTTAAGATCACTAATATCTGTTTGGGTTTGATCTTTTAGAATATGTTTAAATAAGTCAATTACATCTTCCTGTTCCTTGGTTGCCTTGTTCCCCATCCCTTATCAGAAGCACCTTCTGTCCAGTAGGCAGGTGTCTATGGGTGCACTCCGGACTTTGTTTCAGCCCCACCAGGCTTCGTTTCAGACCCTCCATACGTTCTGCTGAGGTACGTCACGGGACCGTGCTCCTAATTCATCCTCCGTTTAGACCCAATACGGGTGCCATTTGTAGCATATTAAACACACATGGACTCTGCTTTCATTTCAAGCTGAGACCAAGTTTATTGTTACAAGCTCATCTTTAGACCTTAGTGAAATGTCAACCACCGTTCTGCAAGTCTTTCACAAAAACTACCACAACTGTTCTCTCCTCCCCAGCTCCTTGTGACAACTGTGATTGTTTCTCTGCCTTCTTGATTTTACCACTGATTTTGAATTTTCTCAGGCTGCAGGCTTGTTGGTTAGCAAAGTTCTCTGTGATCTTATTTCCAGAGGCTCTGCAGCATTGAATCATAGAATAATAGAATCACCAGGTTGGAAGAGACCCACCAGATCATCGACTCCAACCATTCCTATCCATTCCAACCATGTCCCTCAGGACCTCATCCACCCGTGCCTTAAACACGTCCAGGGCAGGTGAATCAACCACCTCTCTGGGCAGCCTGTTCCAATGACCAATGACCCTTTCCGTGAAAAACTTCCTCCTAATCTCTAGTCTAAATCTCCCCTGGTGGAGCTTGAGGCCATTCCCTCTTGTCCTGTCCCCTGTCCCTTGGGAGAAGAGGCCAGCTCCCTCCTCTACACAACCTCCTTTCAGGTAGTTGCAGAGAGCAATGTCTCTGCAACTACCTGAAAGTCTCCCCTCAGCCTCCTCTTCTCCAGAATAAACAACCCCAGCTCTCTCAGCCGTTCCTCATAGGGCCTGTTCTCCAGCCCCTTCACCAGCCTCATTGCTCTTCTCTGGACTCGCTCCAGAGCCTCAACATCCTTCTTGTGCTCAGGGGCCCACAACTGAACACAGGATTCAAGGAGCGGCCTCCCCAGTGCCGAGTCCAGAGGGAGAAGAACCTCCCTGGACCTGCTGGTCACACCGTTTCTGATGCAAGCCAAGATGCCATTAGCCTTCTTGACCACCTGGGCCACTGCTGGCTCATGTTCAGTCGCTGTCAATCAACATCCCCAGGTCCTTCTCCTCCAGGCAACTTTCTAGACAGACTTCTCCCAGTCTGTAGCTCTGCATAGGATTGTTGTGCCTCAAGTGCAGGACCCGTCACTCGGCCTTGTTAAACCTCATCCCATTGGTGTCAGCCCATGGATCCAGCCTGTTCCGATCCCTTTGGAGCCTCCCTACCCTCCAGCAGATCCAGCTTCTACCCAGGTTAGTGTCATCTGCAAACTTGCTAAGGGAGCATTCGATACCTTCATCCAAGTCATTGATGAAGACATTGAACAGGGCTGGACCCAGCACTGAGCCCTGGGGAACCCCTCTTGTCACTGGCCTCCAGCTGGAGTTAACAACATTTCCCACCACTCTCTGGATCCTCCAGCCAACCAGTTTTCCACCCAGGAGGTTGTGTGCTCTTTTTTGCTAAGCATCTCCTCTGACAATCTAGGACCCACAGGAACCATCTAGATCCACCTTGGTCCCCTCTAGGGTCTTCTTCTTTTTGATAGGAATGGTTGGACTCGATGATCCGATGGGTCTCTTCCAACTTGGTGATTCTATGATTCTATGATTCTATGATTCTAGAAACACGAGATACTCTCTAGATCCAACTAAGACCTCTTTAGAACATAGTTAAGCTCATAAATTGAGCTTTAAACTACATGTGAAGGGAGAGGGGTTTGAGTCAAGGCTAGGCAAGTGCGTGCCTGGATGTGGGGCACTAGAGTTTAGGAGAGGGTGTGCTGATGAGGACCACCAGCACATCACCGCACAGGAAGTGGGAGAGAATGCACCCTGGAGCAGCAAAGGAGGTGCAGGTATACTGGTGCCAGCTACTCCAGTTAACAGGCTACTCAGCTGAAGTGCATTTACACCAAGGCACGCAGCATGGGGAATAAGTTGGAAGAACTGGAAGCTGTCGTAGGGCAAGGAGCCTATGATGTCGTTGCCATCACGGAAACGTGGTGGGATGACTCATATAACTGGAGTAGAGCTTTGGTGGAGTATAAACTCTTCAGAAGGGATAGGAAGGGTAGGAGAGGAGGTGGAGCAGCCCTCTTTGTAAGGAAGGACTTGGACACTGTCGAGATGGATTGTGGTGATGAGGAGATTGAGTGCCTTTGGGTTAAAATCAGAGGAACCCATAAGAAGCTATATTTTGTGCTGGGAGTCTGTTGCAGGCTACCCAGCCAAGGAGAAGGAGCTGATTAGCTCTTCTATAAACAGCTGGGGTTAATCTCCAAGTCCATGCCTCTTGTCCTTGTGGGAGACTTCAATCTCCCTGATATCTGCTGGGAGTACAATAGAGCAGAAAGGAAACAGTCTAGGAGGTTCCTGGAGTGTGTGGAAGACAACTTCCTTGCATAGCTGGTGTGTTCCGGAAAAAAGGCCGGCAGGGGAAAAAAACAGCTTGGTTGAGTAGAGAAATCTTAAGTGACATTAGGAAGAAAAGGAATGTTTATAGGCTCTGGAAGAGGGGACAGGCCTCTTGGGTGGACTACAGGAGGGAAGTGAGGTTGTGTAGGGAAAAAATCAGAGGGGCTAAGGCTGAATTAGAAATCAGGTTAGCTAAGTCCGAGAAGGAGAATAAAAAAATCTTTCTATTAACATATAAATAACAAAAGGAAAACTAGGGAGACCATACAGTCCCTATTGGACACAGAGGGAACAATGGTGACAGGGGATGAGGAGAAGGCTGAGGTACTTAATGCCTTCTTTGCTTCAGTCTTTAATTGTAAAGAAAGTTGTTCCCTCTGTGTAGAAACCCCAGAACTAGAGGAACAAAATGAGGCTCCCATGGTCCAAGAGGAGGCGGTCAGAGCCTTGCTTGCCCAACTGGACACCCACAAGTCTATGGGGCCAGATGGGATTCACCCAAGGGTACTGAGGGAGCTGGCGGATGTATTGGCCAAACCCCTTTCCATCATCTTCCAGCAGTCCTGGAAGACTGGGGAGGTACCACTGGACTGGAGGCTGATGTTTTGCCCATCTACAAGAAGTGTCGCAAGGAGGATCTGGGGAACTCCAGGTCTGTCAGTCTGACCTCAGTGCCAGGGAAAGTCATGGAACAGGTGATCTTGAGTGCTATCATGAAGCACTTGCAAGAGAACCGGGGGATCAGGCCCAGTCAACATGGGTTCACAAAAGGCAGGTCTTGCCAAACTAACGTGATCGCCTTCTATGACAAAGTGACTTGGCTGCTGGATGAGGGAAAGATTGTGGATGTGGCCTTTGACACAGTTTCTCACAGCATTCTGCTATGGAAACTGTCAGCCTCTGGCCTGGACAGACGCACACTCTCCTGGGTCGAAAACTGGTTGGATGGCCATCCCAGAGAGTGGTGGTAAATGGTGTTAAGTCCAGCTGGAGGCCAGTGACAAGAGGGGTTCCCCAGGGCTCAGTGCTAGGTCCAGCCCTGTTCAATGTCTTCAGCAATGACCTGGATGAAGGCATCGAGTGCTCCCTTAGCAAGTTTGCAGATGACACTAAGCTGTGTGGAAGTGTCGATCTGCTAGAAGGTAGGGAGGCTCTGCAAAGGGACCTAAACAGGCTGGAGCGCTGGGCAGAGTCCAATGGCATGAGGTTTAACACGGCCAAATGCTGGGTCCTGCATTTGGGACACAACAACCCTATGCAGAGCTACAGACTGGGAGAAGTCTGGCTGGAAAACTGCCAGGAGGAGAGGGACCTGAGGGTGTTGGTCGACAGCCGACAGATGGCATCTTGGCTTGTATCAGAAATGGTGTGACCAGCAGGTCCAGGGCGGTGATTCTCCCTCTGTACTCAGCTCTGGTGAGGCCACTCCTTGAATACTGTGTCCAGTTCTGGGCCCCTCACCACAAGGAGGACATTGAGGCTCTGGAGCGAGTCCAGAGAAGAGCAACGAGGCTGGTGAAGGGGCTGGAGAACAGGCCCTATGAGGAGCGGCTGAGAGAGCTGGGGGTGTTTAGCCTGGAGAAGAGGAGGCTGAGAGGAGACCTCATTACTCTCTACAACTACCCGAAAGGAGGTTGTGTAGAGGAGGGAGCTGACCTCTTCTTCCAAGGGACAGGGGACAGGACAAGAGGGAATGGCCTCAAGCTCCACCAGGGGAGATTTAGGCTAGAGATGAGGAGGAAGTTTTTCTCACAAAGGGTCATTGGAACAGGCTGCCCAGGGAGGTGGTTGATTTACCTTCCCTGGAGGTGTTTAAGGCACGGGTACATGAGGTCCTGAGGGACATAGTTTAGTGTTTGATATGAATGGTTGGACTCGATGATCCGATGGGTCTCTTCCAACCTGGTTGTTATATGATTCTATGATTCTTTAGGGACTGCAGGCACCTCCGGGAACCCTCCAGATCTACCTGGAACAGATTTAGGGCCTTCTAGGAGCCCCAGGAACCATCTGGATTTACCTGGGACCCTTATATGGCCTTCTAGGACCCTTCTAGGACAATCAGGAAGCATTCAGTTTCCATAGACATACAATACATACTGAATGTAAGGAGCTGGGCAGACTAGATAACTTCAATTCTCATCACAGAGTGCTGTTTTACTTTATACTATACTGAAAGGCTTACCCTTTTTGGAGGAAAGCCTTTTTTTTTTTTTTTTTTTTTTTACCAAGTGGCTCTTCCACTAGTATAGAAGCAGTGCAGATTAAGTTTGCCTTGAATTGCCTCCTCAGTATGGGTTGGTGATAAACGGCTTCTGTTTGACAGTGTTTTTAATGTTACTGCTGCAGCAGGTGTCACTAAGCTGTTTACTATTTTCTTAGCAGTTTCAAATCCAAAAAAATGGGTTATAGAATTTTTCTGAAGGCTTATTATGATACACACAATTCATAATTTCACATAGCTAGAAATCTCAGAAGACAAGCAGGTGTGCTTGCAACTTTCTGTGAATATTAAGATTGACAAAGTGTGCTTACTAGAAGTACAATTGCTTCTCCATCACTGTAAAATGCACTCAAGAGCATTTCCAGCAGTCTTACACTGCAGTCAAATATTTACCTGATGATGACATTGAAATATGTCTAGACATAAGCTATAAGTACATGGATAGTCTTGACAATAATATATACACATCTCCATTTAACATTCAAATGTAAGTTTTATGGAAAAACATCCCCATGTTCATAACAAAGAAAAAAATATAAATAGAAGAGATCTTATAGAGATGTGTTTATGATCAGTGCACAGAAAAGTTAAATATTTTTTTTCCCTCTCACTGTGCAATTAGATGGAAGAATATGTTTTTCCAGCACCTCTTCACTGTTATAGGATTTAATTTTACAACTGCTAAATAAGATTCTGTGTGCCTTACAATTCAGCTGAAAGGAGACATGGCAGGACTAACTAGGATATGCTTGTAAGCACTCCAGTAAGACTTTTGACTGCAGTCAATCACACACTGGGTGGACTGGGAAGTTAGGTGAACAGGAACCTATACAATTTGGTAACACCCAGTGGATAAGATTTATCTCACTCATCTTCAGGCACCTTTGTAGAGACATTTCCATCTGGGTTGAGGAACTGGTTCCCTTTTAAAGGCAATAGAAAAGAGCAGATACTCCCGAGACATCGTACTTTGTCTTCTTAAGATATTTTTTCTAGGATGTAAGCAAACACTGTAATCAGTGCCAACTCTTTTTGATTGATGAAAAAAAAATGTAGGTGACTGTTCATATTTAAGTGTTAGATGTACAAAGTTAGGTAATTCCCACATATACTATTTGTTCTTTTACTTATTAAGATATGCGTGAAATCTCCTCAAATCTTCCTAAGTGTGTCAACATGCAACCTCATACACAAAACATCAACATATCAGTTAGAACATTGGGGGTTTAAGCTTCTGAGCCCTTTAGGGAGGTTCTTCTGCCCCTGTTCTCATCACTGGTGAGACTGCACCTGGAATACCATCTTCAATTCTGGGTTCCTCTCTACAAGAATGATGTTGAGGCTCTGGAGAGTGTCCAGAGAAGAGCAGCAAAGCTTGTGAAGGGGATGGAGAACAAGTTTTATGGGGAACGGGTGAGGGGACTGGGCTTCTTTAGCCTTGAGAAGAGGAGACTGAGGGGAGACCTTCTTGCTCTCTATAACTACCTGTAAGGAGGTTGTGGAGAGGAGGGAGCTGGGCTCTTCTCCCTGTTTACAGGGGACAGGACAAGGGGCAATGGCCTCAAACTATACCATGGGAGGTTCAGACTAGATATCAGAAAGGAATTTTTCATAGAAAGGGTGATTTGGCACAGGAACAAGCTGCCCAGGGAGGTGGTTGAGTCACCATCCCTGGAGGTGTTTAAAAGAATGGTAGACGAAGCGCTCAGGGACATGGTTTGGTGGCAGATGGGAGTGACTGGACTTGATGATCCAAGAGGTCTTTTCCAACCTGGTAATTTTATGATTCTATGATTCCGTTAAAGGCATCCCTGATGAACAGGAAGTAAAACTTCAAAGTGTGGGAGGAAGACAAAAATTAAGATAGAGTATTGTTACAAACAATCTGTTTGGGGCACCAAGTAAACTGACAAAGGATCTTCCTTTATATAACCATCCATAAAGGTCTTGTCCTTCTCAGGAGTATAAAAGTGTCAAAGATCTCAAGAATTCTATGATCTCACCACCTCTTTTTGCCTCTAATATGACATTCCACTATCTGGATCGTTGAAAACTGTCAGAATTGAGAGCTTTTGTATTCTTTATTCTTGATGTAGAACACAGGATAAATTGTTTCCTAAAAATAGAAGCAACAGGTAGAACTATCACCATAATTTTCCCCCTCACTTTTCAGAAACTGTGAAGCAAGTTTTTTGAAAAGGTTATACAAATTCATTCAGTGTTGTTTAAGCTCTTAAAAACAACCCTTAAAACTGGTCACTTGAAATCGTAATAGTCTTTTGAAATCTTGGTCTTGACCTGTTGAAACGATGCTAAAATCAGCTTCAGAACTATGTTTGCTTTAGGTTAAAGGCAGCTGTAGTTAGATATTATAAATCAGAGAGGTATTAAGTATGTTGTTTATGATTCTTAGTATTGCTGCATTATATAGAGCTGATTTCCACAAAGGATACACAAGTTTCTGTTTTAAAATGACATTTTCAGCATATAAGCTAAGCAACTAAAAGACAGTAAGACGCATGAGAGCCCTTCAGAACGCCTGATGAGCACACATAACTCCATTTGAAACTCAGTATTTTGCCTTATAGAGAAATAAAAATGGATATGTGTATTGGTGGGAATGGTTGGACTCGATGATTCGGTGGGTCTCTTCCAACCTGGTGATTCTATGATTCTATGATTCCATGTTCATCTGTGTGTGTGTGTGGGCAGATAATATAGGTATATACATATATAAATGTCTTCATAACTCTAAATGTCATATTTTATTAACATCACTAATAAAATTCATTTACTCAGTAGAGAAAATAAGAGAATTTGTTTATCCTGGAATCATTTTATACTGCTTATGTTCAGATTGCAAGAGTTTCAAACATGGTTTCATAGATACCTATGCTGTAGATTGAACTGCATGTACAGAATAGGTTTTCTGGTCTTGTCTTGGTGCCTTTGATGCAAGATTGTGCATATTATCATAAAATTAATGTATTCATATGCAGGATAAACTGCTCATAAGTGCAAATTATTAAATATATACCTATTCAGTTAAATTATTAAATATATACCTTTGCCAAATTTGTGAATCAATGTGTCTGGCCTGAAGGACCTTTGGTACAATCCAGACTGTTTTTTCTATTCTTGGGCACAGCCGTCTCACATCCCCATTTACCATATGAGGGATGGTAAATATAGAGAATTTAAAGGATCCCTTCTCAAGTTGTGCCGGGGGGGTTTAGATGGGATATCGGGAAACATTTCTTTACTGAGAGAGTGGTGAGGCCCTGGCAGAGGCTGCCCATGGCAGTGATGGAGTCCCCAACCCTGCCGGGATTAAAAGCATGTGTGTCTGTGGCACTTGGGAACAGGGTTTGGCCAGCATGGTGGAGTTGGGCAGACAGTTGGACAGGATGAGCTGAGAGACCTTTTCCAACATCACTTATTCCATGATTCTATGAGAGCAGTGCTGTTCGGCTGCTGGGACTTGGGCTGCTGAGCTGTGTTTCACAGGTGTTGAGCCCAGGGACACCGGAGCTGCTACCTTCAAGCCCTGGGGAGCCATGAGACAGCCCTGATCGCACATTGCTGGGGCTGCTGGTCTTTGGTGCTGGGGAGCTGTGGAACAGTCCTGTTACCGCTTTGCTGTCAGTGGTGGGGCTGCTGTCCCTACTCCCTATGAGCTGTCGGACGGCCCCAGCGCTGCCTGGCTGGGGCTGCTGCTCTCAGCACTTGGTGCTGGCACATGGAGGCTTTCATGATGTGTTCTGGGCTGGCTGCAGGGATTTGGGTCCCAGCGTTGCAGCCAGGAATGGTTTCACAGGCAATTGGGCCCATGGGCAGAAACTGAGTTCCAGTTCTAGCAAGGAGTTGATTTGGGATCTGGAATGACCCCTTCATCCCTCACCACTTTCTCTGTTGGACAAACAAGGAGTGAAATACGGGGCTGTCTCAGGGGGAAGCTAGAGGATTTGTTAATGTCAGTGAAGGAGCTGGCAGGAATCACTCTGTGCCTGCCAATTATGGTGAGCACAAGGCTCATCTCTGGCTCGGAAAACCCTGCCCGCTGCCTATAGCTGCTTGAGAGACCCTCCAGCCAGGTTACCCTGGATGATGCCAGAGAGAGGAGAGAAACTGGAACAGAACTGTTGGTATCTGGGCAGCAAGAAGGACTGGATGCAGGCTGAGGGCATTGGACCTAGAGAAAACCAGCTTCCCCTCTTGCTCTGCCCTCAGCACCTACTCCATTGCCATTGCATGGTTGCAGCCCAGTTTCCTGGAGGAGGAGGCTCCAATGATATGGGCTGGGGCTCCAGAGGCCCGTGGTTGTGCCCCTGAGCATGCTGGTGCCACGTGGAGTGGGGCACAGGGGGTCAGGAAAGACAGCAGGGGAAGGGGGAGAGAGCGGAAACCAGAGACTGTGCCAGGGAAATAGCAATTTATTTCCTTTCTCTTAACAAAAGAGTCGCATGAGCCCTGCTAGCGCCGTCGGCGGTCTGGCCTCTTGCGGGGTTGTGGGGAGTCCTGGGAGCCAGGGCTGCTCCTCTTTCGGGGGCTCCGGGGCTGCCTGGCTGAGCGTCTCCTGTCCTGGCCGGGAGCGGAGGGAAGTGGCACTGCTGGCTCCTCGTGGGGATGCTCGTGCTCCGCAGGGATGGGGGCAGATGGGGGCAGGCTGGGACCCTGGTGGTGGGTGGCCTGTAACATGCTGGGCAACTCCTGATCAGAGCCTGCAGGGCTGCTGGAGGAGGCTGGGGAGTGGGTGACTATGTCCCCCTGGGAAGTGGTGGGGCCGGGACTGCTTGCAGGGCTGTTGGCCTCATCCCATTGGGGCTCTGATGTGCTGGAATGCTCCTGGGATGTGCTGTGCTGTTCCTCAGGGCTGCTGGAGGAGGCTGGGGGCTGGGTGTCAGGGTCCCCCTGGGGGGTGGTGGGGTCAGGGCTACCTGCAGGGGTGTCCGCATCATACACAGCAGTGTAGAAGCTCAGCAGCCTCTGTGCCTCCTCACTGCACAGCTCCACGGTGGTACGGATGAGGCCACGGACCAGCGAGGCTGTGTGTTCACTGAAGATGGGCTGCAGCTTCTGGAGCAGGACTTCCTCATCCAGCCCGAAGCGGCACAGGACGAACAGGATAAGCTTCTCTCCTTCCATGACCAGGAACCACTGCTGTTCATAGAGCACCTCGAGCTCTCGGCGCAACCAGGGCAGCATGGGGTCGAGGAGATGCCGGTGTTGTTGGAAAAGTGCTGCCCACTCCTCAGGAAGGATGCCACCCACAGCAGCCCCCTGATCTTTCAGGGATGTTGTGGGATAATGGGGGCTGATGTTGGACTGGTGTCCAGGAGGTGGACTTGTCCGGATATTGATGACTGGGATCCGTGCTGGGCTCCTGACGAGCAGCTCTAAGGAGTCGTCTCCTCCCTGCACAGCAATCCTGACCCTCTCGATCCGTCCTCGGCAGAGAGGGCAGAGGGATGTCCTGTTGGTCCAGCACAGGATGCAGCCGAGGCAGAACTGGTGCTGGCATGGTTGGGCAAAAGCCACGCTCTTCTGAGAGCCGTGGCAGATGGGGCAGCTCCACTCTGTCTCCACAGACGTGTTGGTGCGCTGTGGTGGATTGGGATGAGCTGAAGATGAGCTGAAGATGTTCCCCATTGCTGGCACCGGTGCTGCCAAAGAGCGTCACGTGCTGCAATGACTGTGCTGAAGCAGACACGGACAGACCTGACCTACCTTGGCCGTGGGGCAGAGTTTCCTCTCTGGCAGAACCGGCACCGGGCACTGTGACAGCGGAACCGCAGCTTCTTTGTTTCTCACACACAGAGCAAGGTGCAGGCAGCTCCCAGCAGAGAGACCACCTGTCTCCTCCAGATCCTCCTGGAGAGTGAGTGCAGAGGGTGCTTGTCCTGGACAGTAGAGAGATCTCCTAGGACACAGGGTGACATCACAGAGGGTGACATCACAGAGGCCACGGCCAGAACCATGGTTGGGGTTGGAAGGGGCCTCAAACGTCCTTCTGGTCCAACCCCCCCATGCCGTGGGCAGTAACACCTTCTAGTCGATCAGGTTCTCAAAGCCCCGTCCAACCTGACCTTGAACACTACCAGTGATGGACCATCCACAGCTTCTCTGGGAAACCTGATCCAGTGCCTCAGCATCTTTTTCATAGAAAACCCCTTCAGATATTGAAAGACTGCAATAGGCTCTCCCTGGAGCCTTGTCCTCTCAAGCCTGAGCAACCTCAGGATCTCCCCAACCCAGGGGCAGGACCCTTCACTCTGCCCTGTGGAACCCCATGAGGTTCACACGGACCCACTGCTCCAGTGTGCAAAGGCGGGGGGGGTGGAGGGGTTGTCACAAATTCCCAGAAGTTCAGTAACTTGAAAACTCTTTAGCAGATCTAAGGGTCTCCAGTGGAAGAGAAGTCTTCATTCCAACAGTGATATTCCTATGATTCTATTAAATCCTTTAATGGATTGTACTGGGTTCTCATTCATAAGTGCAGAAGCTTTGCAAATGCCACATGGGAATCTGTTGTGAAATCTGCAGGTTTTCACCTCTTTTGACTGGTGGGAAAATTGTAGAAGTTTGGCATCTCTTGTAATGCTCTCCTGGGTCTGGGTCTGTGGCTGCCATGTGGCTGTGCCTCTTCTCCTGAGGTGCTACTCAAATCTCTGCTCATCTGACTGATCTGACTGAATGAGAATGTTTTCTCTCCCTTTTGCTGTGGAGAAATGCCCTTGCCACTAGTTCCCTTACAGGAGTAAGCTTTAGCTGTAGATGGCAAAAACATGATGAAGCACCAGGAGGGAAAAGAGCAATATAAATTGTATAGTCCTTATTGTAGAAAAGGGGCTGGGGTTTATAGGGTGGTGAACGGTGAACAGATTGACAAGAATGTTTGTTATGACTCTTTAAAGGAAACTCAAGCACATTTTTTGAAAATATGGTCACCTATCTTTTCATTTCACCCTTTTTGTTACATTTTTCTTCATATATAATTTATTTTTAACTCTCTCACTTCTAAATCTGTTTGGGGGTTGAAATGAATCACGAGTTATATTCAAAGATTATAAATAATTAAAGAAAATTATAAAATATTAAAACTTTAAAATTACAAGCTAATTGCAACCATTGAAATTAAGAAAATAAATGCAATATTGGTGGGAGACATTAGACAGCTCATTACTGTAGATTGAGCCATAAAGACACACAGAAACAGGACTGAGTATCAGTAGAGAAGACAACTCTGAAATACACATTTTCCAAGTGTTACAATATGGACACAATCCAACTGATTTGGTAAGCTTTATTTTTCCATGTGAATAACTTGTTTGATTTATCAATACCTTATGTTTTACTGTCCACAGAATATGATCCGGATCCGTGTGATGATCCTGGTGTTTCTGCCTTCAGTAGGTGATTTGGTTTTCATTTTGGTGTTGGTGATTCCTCGATCTTTTCTTGTTTCCCTGGGTATCACCCGAAAGGTGTTAATGAACCTACCTGCCTGGGAGGTGGTCGGCATGTATGGAGTGCACCTCTGCCCAGGTGTATGGTAGGTGCTCACATGCTTTCATTTCATTCATCAAATCCTTAATAGCCCATGGCATGTGTCAGAATACTGGGCAGGGAACAAAGTTCTTGGGTTGAAAGGACTGATCCCCAAGCTGTACAAACTTTAAAGTCAGTGCAAGATCCAAGTGATGCATGTCTCCTTTACTGGTAAGAGAACAAAAATAATAAAGAGGAATAGTTAGAGCTATGATAGAAACTAAGATCAGAATGTTTCTGAGATAAAATGAAAACCTAATTATTAAGCTGTGTGTTTGCCATAGTTAAGATACAAAGTTCATACTTTGTCTTTCAGTGTAAAGCAAGACTCTTTAGAGTTTTATGAATCAAGTATTTGTAGCCCTATTTTTATCCTTTTTCTTAAGAGACACTTTATGTATATCAGTGTGAAAATTCAATTTGAAGTTATAAGTTTGCTTATAGCGAAGGTGAGAAGGCAAAAAAAAAAGACCCCTCTCTATAACTATCAATCTCTGTAAGTACTGACTTTATTAATCTAGACATTCCTAACTTTGTTGTTATACCTGTTCTTTTTAACAACACTGAATTACACCATGAAATAAGCAAACCTTTAAGAATCCCCTATAGGATTAGAAAGTTACAGTCAAAAGAAGAGCATTTTCTCAATCCCATGCCAACTATTTTGTTTTTAAACGTCATTCCTCTACAATCTCTCATATTTCAGGGCTAAATCATCTTTAGGACTAATTGTCAATGTTGTTTGTACACGTGTGAATCGATGTTTTCTTCTTCATACAAAGTCATGTATTTTTCTTTTTTAGTAATTTATCAGAAGTCACTATTGCATTCTTTTTCCATTTTGTTTAATTTTTTTTTTTGACAAAGAAAGTAGCCTTTTAAATATCAGTTAGGAAAAAGGAAAAAGTTTTATGGACTACAGCACCTAGTTTTTCAGCAAGAATAATGAGTTCACTCTCGACTAAAATAGCGTAATCCTTCCCTGCCCTGCCTTGCTCTGCCCTGCCCTCCCCTCCTCTCCCCTCCCTTTTGGGAGAGTTGTGGACTTCTGAAGTTTTCTTTCTTACCTATTTGTATCCTAAATATGAGCAAAATGTGTTATAAACACCAGTTTTATCTTTTGTGTCTGCACAGGGGAAGGTCCCAAGATGACCTTGCAGGCAGCATTCAAGGGATGCACTAAGGATGAAGAATATTTATTAAACCTTTGCTGAAATGCAAAGCATTTCCCCACCTTACTCTGGTTTTAAAGAAAATAGGTATATATGTTCTGCACTGGGTGCAGGTGCCCAACCATCCACACGGGTGACTGCGCCCCAGAACCAAGGTGGTTGGTGCCTTGGGAAAAGTGGATTTGTAAAAGGAAAAAAAAATGCTGTGCAGCAGATTATGAGAAAGAGGAGTGAAGGAAAGAAGTGTGAGGAAAATATCTTGATAATGTCAAGGCCAACTCAACATGAATGTCTTATGATGTATATAATATCACTATTAGTTTGAGACAGGAGCACTAAGAATTCCGTAAGGATGTAATTAAGAGATTTTGGAATAAATACAGGAAGATGCATAAAAATGTCAGGAAGCTGTACAGGAATTACCCCTCAAACTTTAAAAGCTTTTAAAATACATTTCCCTTTGGGATGAATTTATGCCATTAAAATCTCTGCAATCCAAGTAAATTGGAAAGCTTATTTGTAAGTAATTTCTCTTTACTGTCAGAATGAGAAACTGGAATTGAAGAAAATCCAGTCAGCCTTTCCCTCTCTTCCAGGTGAGTGTCTGATTTTATATTCTTACAGCAGATGCAGGTAAATTAGCACCATTGCTACCTCAGGAATAATTGTAGCACTGTCCTCATGCCTTCATATTTCAATCCCAGCAGCAGAGCGAGCACTTCCCTTTCAGTTCATCAAAAATAACATTTGCAAGGGTATTTCTGACATCAGTAAGAATGTGAGGAGGGGTCAAAACTCGTGTTTTCAAGGAGAATTCATGCAGGTTAATGACTGAGTAGGAGGCAAAGACGAGCTATCTTGCCACAAAAATCAGGAAACGAGCCTGCAGGCACCAGGGCTGTAGGGAAACAGAGAACATTCTGGCCATGCCAAACGTGCTGAGACCTCTCCAGAGGGGCACAGGACAGACTGACATTCCGAATTGTTCCTCCAGGTGCACCCAGCAAGACAGCCCTAAGGGTTCACAAGTCCCAGAATGATGAAGGTGTTCAAGTGTCCAAAGGTGACGAACTTTATTTGGCACTAGTCATAGCAGGAATCCTGGGACAACTGCTACTTGTGTTTTCATTGTGCTGCTTCGTGATCTGGATGAAGAGGAAGAGAGCAAAGTGAGTCCCTGATTCCCCCATTGCTTCCCTCCAAGGGCTGCTCCCAGCCACGAGGCATCGCTGGTCAGGCTGCTGGGCAGCGGTGAGCGAGGGGCTGGCCAAAACACTCTCCTGCTGCTGTCTAGTGCTTTAATTGGTGTCTGAACTCCTGTGCCTTCCTCTCGGGAGCGCTCTGACTGGAGCCAGGGTCAGCTCAAGCTGACCCTGATTGGACAGGAGCAGCCCCAGGAGCAACAGGCAAAGCCGGGTCGGGAAGGGTAAGAGCAAGAACTGAGATTGCCCTGGAAAGAGGGACACACATCTGTTGCATCTGTTGCTCCCCAGGGAATCCCCATGCTCAGTGGTGCCACCAGGTGTTGGTGTCCCCCTTGGCCACGCTGTGCCGGCAACTCCCAGCCCAGGCTTGGAAGCTGTGCCAGCTCCGTGCCATGGAGGAGAGTCCCTGTACCCACCTTCAGCATCTTTTCTCTCCACAGAGACCTCTCTGAGGCTTCAGAAACCCAGATGGAAAGCGACAAGCTGACACCTGACAAAGCTCGAAACTGAACAACCTAGGCAGCCCCCTCCTCAGACCAGCAACCTCAAGATGAAGCCCTGTTACTTGTGTTTCTTCTACACCCGAAAGTCAAGCGAGCACTTATAATTAGGGTCCTAAAGAACCAAGGTAATCAATAAAACTGAAAAATTACTCCTCAACAAGGAGGAGTCCAGGAGGTGCTGCATGGTGTTCCTACCCTTGGCATTGCTCCCCCTCACCATCCCCAGAAAGAGCCCCGAGCCCTGTGTGAGGGACAGGGTCTGTGTGCCCAGGGCTGGGCTCAGGGCTTGGCCTTTCTGCTCCATGGAGCAAAGCCAGGCTTTTCTCAGCATCAGCTCCCTGCACAGTGCCTTTGCGTCCCTGTGATCATGGCCTCCAGTTATCGGCTCTAACAAATCCCTGGGGAGGCTTTATTAGGAATGATCCTCACTGAGACCAATTAGTGCTTCAAAGGACTTGTTTTGTTCTGACTTTGGGTACTTGAAAGAGAGAAAGCTCGTGGCCACAGGGCCGCGCTGCAGAGAACCAGCTCTGGCCAGGAGCCGCTCCTCTGCAAAGTCCATCAGGTGTGAGGGTGCTGCCTCCAGGCAGTGACAGAGAGGAGTCATGAAAAGAGATTGAAGGCAACCAGGAGTGGGAGGGTAGAGAACAACTCACTGAGGGAGACATCTTCATAGCCTTTATTTAACATGGTGAGTGTCTGGGTGCTGGGCAATGCAGCTGCAGTGCCTTTAAAGATCTAAAGCTCACACATCCCACAAACTATCAGGTCCTTTAGGAGGATTCTCCCACTTTTTTCCAGTTCAGAGGAGAAGGAGGTGCTCCAGCGCAGGGTTTTCCTGCTGCCGCGTCAGAGGGACAGAGCATAGTGGCTGCCTTCTCCCAGGGATGGCTGCAGGGCTGAAGTCAGGGGTGCCTAGAGTTGTCCTCAAGAGCAAGGTCCCTGCCCCCAGGGGTCTCTTTGCCAGGGAAGGGACTCTGCTACCTGCCAGCTTCAGCCTGGCTCAGCCTAGCCAGGAGCTCCAGGAGCACAGCATGGTGCCGTGGGAAGAAGTTGTTGGTGGAACAAAGGGCCCTTGGCAGAGTTCTTGTGCTGTCAAGAGGATGCTGCATGGCTAAGAGCTGCTCATAGCTCCACAGCTCCACAGGACATGGGCAGAAGCAGTTTTTCTAGATGCACATCAAGGCAGGAGCTACTTGAAGGGGAAGGAGCCTGTGCTTTCAGTCTGCTACTCTTGTTTGTGTGTGTTGGGAATTAGACTTGAAATTACACCTTTTGGTTCTGGAGGAAACCCTTAAATTCCTAATTGTTTTTTCTCTTGGAGATGAATCCATTTGGGTCTGTCAGAAATAAAGACCCCACGGCTTGCATTCAGCTCCACCAACACCGTTACAGCCTCACCAGGGCTAACCTGATGATCCCAGAGATGCACCCCCAGACATGCACCCCCAGAGATGTCCCCAGGCAGTGCCCGGCTGCTGGGAGATGTCTGCCGGGCAGCGCTGGGCACGCGGCAGTGGGATGCGAGCACTGGCAGGGAGGAGGTGTGGGGACAGGGAAACAGCTCCTGGCATTGGCAGCTCCAGGCAGCAGAGACATGGGCAGGGGCTGAGGCAGAACTGCTACCAAAAGCACTGTGGGAGGGAAATTTGGGCACCTCCATGCCATCCCTGGCAGTACAGCTGACTTCCTAGAGCAGCCCCTGCTCCTCTTCCAACCAGCAGAGCTTCAGCCCTCAAGGCCAGAGGGTCTTTGGTCGAGTTACCTCCCTAGCAGCCAGGGTGGTGTGTTGAGGTCCTGCAAGGAAGGGGAGAGACAATCTATGTTTGGGGTGGTGTCTGGGGGGCAGGGGATGGAAAGAGCTTCTTTCAGAGCAGCCCTGACTTCTGAGTGTGATTTTTTTCTCTTATCTTTGATGGTACCTGATGAAATAAGTGATCAGATGTTCAACAGCAGCTTCACCACCCAGTTCCTTCTCTTGGCGTTCACAGACAGGTGGGAGCTGCAGCTCCTGCACTTGTGGCTGTTCCTGGGCATCTACCTGGCTGCTCTCCTGGGCAACGGCCTCATCATCACTGCCATAGCCTGGGACCACCACCTCCACACCCCTATGTACTTCTTCCTTCTCAACCTCTCCTTCCTTGACTTGGGCTCAGTCTCCACCACCCTCCCCAAAGCCATGGCCTCTTCCTTGTGGGATAGTTCGGCCATCTCACACCAAGGTTGTGTTGTCCAGCTCTTTGCTTTTTCCTTTTTCGCTTCAGCAGAGTGTTACCTGCTCACCTTCATGTCTTACGACCGCTACGTTGCCATCTGCAAACCCCTGCACTACAGGACCCTCCTGGGCACCAGAGCTTGTGTCCACATGGCAGCAGCTGCCTGGGGCGCTGGGTTTCTCAATGCTCTGCTGCACACAGCCAATACATTTTCCCTGCCCTTCTGCAAGGGCAATGCTGTGGAACAGTTCTTCTGTGAAATCCCCCACATCCTCAAGCTCTCCTGCTCACACTCCTACCTCAGGGAAATTTGGCTTCTTGTGTTTAGTCTTTGTTTAATCTTTGGACTTTTTGTTTTCATTGTGGTGTCCTATGTGCAGATCTTCAGGGCTGTGCTGAGGATCCCCTATGAGCAGGGACGGCACAAAGCCTTTTCCACCTGCCTCCCTCACTTGGCTGTGGTCTCCCTGTTTATCAGCACCGGCATGATTACCTACTTGAAGCCGCCCTCCATTTCCTCCCCGGCTTTGGACCTGGTGGTGTCACTTCTATACTCAGTGGTGCCTCCAGCAGTGAACCCCCTCATCTACAGCCTGAGGAACAAGGAGATCAAGGTTGCTCTATGCAAACTGCTCCAATGGACACTGCTTAACCGACAATAACCTGCATCCCCTCTCTGCACCTTTCCCAGAATTTGTCTTTTGCCACAAGTCTGTGGGTTGCCTTTGTGTAAATCCTACTCAGGCATGATCATCTGGGTTTCTGCTATGTGTCCTGAGGTTTGATCCAGTTGTGTCTGACCTTGGCACAACACTGTGTCACATGTGCTCTGTCCAAATGCAGCTCTTCAATAAAAGGGCCTCTCTCATTGCAGAGCCTGAAGGTTGAACTCTTCCTCCAAAGGTGCTGCCAATAAAATGTCTAAGGGAAAGGTCTTTTAAGGAGTCTGTTCTTCTTGTGTTCTCCCTGTGATTGGGTTTAAGCCCATGGTACCTTTGGGTTCCACTGGACCAAAAGTTCTACTTTGAAAGGCTCTTTTCTTGGTGTCCAGTGGTGGTGGAGTTTGTACATGGGCTCTGGATCACCTCCTCAAGCTGCTTCATGTGTTACAGGACTGATGGGATCTCTATGTCTCTCTCAAAAATAAATTCAGAGGGGTGAGGAGAGGTTGGGGACTCATCAACTGCACCTTACATCAAAAGATGAAGCACCCTCAGAGGTGATGTACCCCTAAAGTAAAGCACTGAATGGAGGTGTCCACAAAGAAGGACTCTGAAGTGCCGTGGCAGTGAGTGACAGCCAACAGGCAGAGGGATGGGAGACTGGAGAGATGTGGGAGCTGCCTGAGGAGGCCCAGGGCTCTCGTGCTGCCCTGGGCAGGGGGGCTGGTGGGGACAGAGAAGAGGTCAAATGCAGTTGAGGTTGAGGATCACCTACAACAGGAGGGTAGTAGAGCCTGGCAGGGCCTGACCTGTTGTTACTGCCAGCAGCAGCCCTGGGGCTGATGGGCAACATGAAGCCCCTCTCTGTACCCAGGACCTTCTGTGCAGAGGAGCTGGGGGGCTGAACAGCCATAGCTCTGCAGCCCCCTTGGATGGGCAGTGCCGTGGGGTCAGACTGGGCTGCTTTACTGGCCTGGCTGGGCTGTTGGAGAGGGCAGAGGAGGTGGGGAGAGCTGAGGAGAGGTTGGGCTGGGCTGGCAAGAGCCCAGGAGAGGAAACCACCAGTGTGGAGCTGAGCTGTGAGCGTGCAGGGTGAGGGCACCCAGCAGGAGCTCACGGTGCAGAGCCAGGTGTGATGGTGAATGCAGCAAGGACCAAAGGTGCAAAAGAGAAGGGCCCGGTCTGTGCCACATTCCCTGGACACCCTGGGGATGCTGCCCCAGGGAAATTATCCCAGATGAGTCCCAGACACCAGGCATTTCCCTGTCTGGCTCTACTTGCCACCTCTGAGGAGGGACTTTTATTGCCTGGTCACCTCTGTTCTTCTTTGCTCAGGGATGCCCAACTCCACCACCATTTGTAATGAAAAGGAAACCCATTTCCTACTGACATTTCTCACACCACTCCCACAGCTGTTGCCACTGCTGGTCTTTCAGCCAAACCTTTCTGGCACATCTCTAAACACATCAGGGGCTCATGGCCTTGTCTCACCAAATACTGAGAAAGTCCATGGACTGTGATCCCCCAGCTACCCTGGGGCCTTGCTCAGTGTTTTACCCTGAAAGGTTTCTCAGAGTCCAGCTCTCCCAGCCTCTCCTTGTCCATAATGTGCTCCAGGACTCGCTCACCTTCTTGGTCACCTGGGCCCCTGCTGGCTCGTGTTCAGTCGCTGTCAACCAACACCAGCACCTGAGCCCAACATAATCCAACAAGAACATGAATCAGCTGAGGTATCTGCGTATGGAGGTCACGTACACAGGCACTGATATTATTGAATATACGATAGCAGATCAGTGGTTCTGCTGTCCAGAAATGCATCACAATGAGGGGAAAAGCAGTGTTTTTGTACGGACAATGGCTTTTCTCAGAGCCAGTATCACAGCCTTGTTTCTCAGACTATAGATGAAGGGATTTAAGAATGGATACAGCACAGTGTTCAGCAAAGCTACAATTCTGTCGGTCTCCAAGGAAACACCTTCTAAAGGACACACAGAGAGAGCAATGCAGCTCCCATATACAATGGCCAAGGTGGTGACATGGGAAGAACATATGGTAACAGCTTTATTCCTCCCAGACGCTGCTGGAAGGTGCAGAATACAGCAAAGGATGCACATATAGAAAGCTAGAGTTAAACATAAGGAATTCGGGACAACAAATGATGAGAAAACAGAGTCTATTTTCCCAAGCAAGCTGGTGTCAGAGCAGGACAGTTTGAATAAGGAGGAGTTGTCACAGGAAAAATGATGGATCTTGTTTGAGCCACAGAAAGTCAGTCTACAGAGGAGAACCAGATGGTAACTGAAGAGTGTGAAGCTTATGACCCGGGTGGTTACAACTAAATGGATGCAGAGCCAAGGCTTCATGATGACAGCGTAACGCAAAGGTTGGCAGGCAGCAATGCAGCTGTCAAAGGACATGACAACAAGTAGAATAAACTCTGTACAACCCAGGGCAAAATAGAAATAGGATTGGGCAAAGCAGCTGCTTGGTGAGATCATTGATCTACCAGAGCCCAGGATCAAAACCAACTTGATGCTTGTGGAGGATGTGAACCAGATTTCCAGGAAGGCCAGGTTACTGATGGAAAAGTACATGGGGGCTTGCAGATTGTGATCCACACTCACAAGGAAGATGATGGTTGCGTTCCCTGCCACTGTTGTCAGGTACATGAGCAGAAAGATCAGAGAGAGAAGTAGTTGCAGTCTTTGGTCAAGCCCGGAGAAGTCCTCTAGGATGAACTCAGTGACTACAGTTCCATTTTCTGGACCCATGCTGAACTTCATTTCATCCTGCTGAGACAGGAACATGGTGAAACCACAAGTTTCATGTCACAGCCTGTATGAGAGGTTCAAGCCTCCTTCTCTGAACCTTTCCTCTCTTGCAGTCTCCCTATAAAACACAGAGAGAGATGGACCTTCAGTAATTTCTCACACCCTGATTTTTCGGTTTCCCATTTTAGGCAGAGTCCTCAGAACTCTAGTCTTCTTTCTAATTTTCTCAGACACCAATAAAGAATTATTTCTCCAGAGCAGAGGGTTTTAAAGAGGTTGTCAGCTGTTTCACCCTATTCTTGGGAAATCCCAAATTCACTCACACCTATTCCAATCATCTGTTACACCTTTGTGTCCAACTCACCTCTCCTACTGCACAAAAGCTAAACCACCGAATAGGGATGTTGAAAGCAATTCTTTCCACTTTTCAGTACTTGCCTGTTTGGACTAGGAATCTCTGTGGATGAAACTCATCATGTGAGTCTGGAATGCCTGATTCATTAAGTTATCATATTTTTAAAACCAATCTACATATCCCACTGAAGGAAGCACAAGAAAATTACATGCAATAAAGACTAGTGTTTCCCCTTTAACTTTACATTTAGTTTTAGACATAGAAAGGAGCAGAAGAGATGGGTCACAAACCTGGATGATTCAAAATGCAAGGGGAAGAGACGGAGAAGAGATGATGGGTTTGAAGCAGTGAAACAAGTCTGTGTTGGTGAGCAATTAGAGCTCCTAAGTTATTACTTCCCTGAGTGTTCCAGGGACTCTCCTGTCTCATCATCCACACAGAGGAGAGCAGACCCATACGTAAGGGTTCTCAACATCAGAGTTGCTTGCACAGAGCCTTTGGCTGCCTGTAGCCACAGTCTCCAAGTATCTTCTTCAAGGAGTCCCTGAGGAGCCCTTGACAGCAATTGCCCTCAGTTGGACCAATTAAGACTCAGAGAGACTTTGATGTTTGCTTCCGACTTTATGTCCTTGATAGATTTTTTTTCTGTCTCCAGAGGTTCATGGAGTTAGCACTAAATACAGTTCAGGGCTCACAGAAGTACAGAAAGCCTTAATGAGCTATGTCTCTACTGTGATTTTCTTCCCATCTTCAAGACTTTACTGTTTAATTAGAGAAGTTTAAGGAGTTGGGGCAAAGAGGAAGATTTGCATGAGCTGAAAGCCATCGTGAGAGACTTCAGTTCTCTGGGGAGAACGATGGAGGGCTCTGGGACACAAGTAGTGTTTAGTTCCATTCCAACACTAAGAAATGAGGAATAAGAGGTCAAAAGGAAGCATTTGATTAATACCTGGTGTGAGGAGAGAGGCTTTGGGTTCTTTGATCATGGAGTGCCCCATGCACTCCCAAGGCTTCTTACTGGGGATGGGACACGCTTGTCTCCTAGAGGGACTGAAGTCCTTACTAAAAATCTAGCCAGGCTCATAAACAGAGCTTTAATCTAGATGTGAAGGGGGAGGAGGATGAGACCAGGCTAGATGGGAGTGAGCCTGGAAGTGGAACTCCAGTGACTAAGAGATTGTGTGCTGGCAAGGACAGCCAGTATGTCACCACAGAGCAAGTGGAGGCAAGTACATCTGGTGATGTTAAGGATGAAACTGCACTAAGGTGTCAGTTATTCCAAGGACCAGTCAATGGGAATAAATTCTATTGGCACTAAGAGGGCTGAAGGTTCCCCAGCTCAGCTGAAGTGCATTTACACCAATGCACGCATCATGGGGAATAAGGAGTTGGAAGCTGTCGTAGGGCAAGGAGGTAATGATGTCATTGCCATCACAGAGACGTGGTGGGATGACTTGTATAACTGGAGTGTAGATATGGTGGGATATAGAATCATAGAATCATAGAATCATAGAACAACCAGGTTGGAAGGGACCCATCAGATCATCGAGTCCAACCATCCCTATCAAACACTAAACCATGTCCCTCAGGACCTCATCCACTCGTCCCTTAAATACCTCCAGGGAAGGCGAATCAACCACCTCCCAGGGCAGCCTATTCCAATGCCCAAGGACCCTCTGTGTGAAAAACTTCCTCCTAATCTCCAGCCTAAATCTCCCCTGGTGGAGCTTGAGCCCATTCCCTCTTGTCCTGTCCCCTGTCCCTTGGGAGAAGAGCCCAGCTCCCTCCTCTACACAACCTCCTTTCAGGTACTTGTAGAGAGTAATGAGGTCTCCTCTCAGCCTCCTCTTCTCCAGCCTAAACAACCCCAGCTCTCTCAACCGCTCCTCATAGGGTCTGTTCTCCAGCCCATTCACCAGCTTCGTTGCTCTTCTCTGGACTCTCTCCAGAGCCTCAACATCCTTCTCGTGCTTAGGGGCCCAGAACTGAACACAGGATTCAAGGAGCGGCCTCACCAGAGCTGAGTCCAGAGGGAGAATCACCTCCCTGGACCTGCTGGTCACACCGTTTCTGATCCAAGCCAGGATGCCATTGGCCTTCTTGGCCACCTGGGCACACTGCTGGCTCATGGTCAGTCAGCTGTCAACCAACACCCCCAGGTCCCTCGCCTCCTGGCAGTTTTCCAGCCAGGCTTCACCCAGTCTGTAGTTCTGCATAGGGTTGTTGTGCCCCAAGTGCAGGACCCGGCATTTGGCCGTGTTAAACCTCATCCCATTGGACACTGCCCAGCAGTCCAGCCTGTTTTTATCCCCAAATTGGTGGTGGGTAGCTCGAGAGGCAGCCTGGAGCTCCCTAAAGGGGCCCTGCCGACCCTAGAAGGGGTCTATTCAAGAAACTGTGTGATTGCAAGCTACTTGTGGGCATGGGTGATGAATATGTGAATGGCATTTGTCATCTCTTCCTGTGTGACACAACCACTAAGGATGAGATCTACTTCCACACTTTCTTGAGCAGTAGGGGATGTGCTGACATCTGTGGGAAGGATGTTCCCTACCAGGTCAGGAGGGAGGTGTGTGCTTGTGACAGGAAAGGCAGGGAAAGGGTTGGTTGGTTGCCTGTAGAGGAAAGATCTTTACCTTGAAGCAAGTAGTTTGTGAAGAGCAAAACTGGTATTCACTGCAATTTTCTATTTTGGGGGGGTGTGTCCCATGGTGTCTATGGTGACAGCTTTCTTTTTGGTTAAGGTGGAATTTGATGATACAGCAGAGATGTTCTGGTTTAGCAGAACTAATTTTTTTCATCCTGACTTCTAACAGTGAGTTAGAAGGTTTTGGTATGTTTATTTAAGTGGATTAGCTTGTTGATACTGCAGATTCACCTGGAGCTGAGACACTTCTTGTATAAATAACACAGAAAAGGAAAACAGATGTTCTGAGCATGAGGCCGAACTTGGATGGAATTGTGAAGTTGTATTTGTTACTTTTCTAAACATTGTTAATTCCGGTAGGTTTTATTAGTCATAAGTTGTGGCCTCCGAGTCATCCGAACAATGAGAGAAAGTCCATTAGATGTTATTGTCTGGGTTAAAGTAGCACTGTATAGAATCACAGAATCACCAGGTTGGAAAAGACCTCTTGGATCATAGAGTCCAACCATTCCTATCTGCCACAAAACCATATCCCTGAGCACCTTGTCTACCAGTCCCTTAAACCACTCCAGGAACTGTGGTTCAACCCCCTCCATGGGCAGCCTCTGCCAGTGCCCAATGACACTTTCTGTGAAAATAATTTTGTTTTATCTCCAGTCTGATATCCATTTTTTCTGGTATCCAGTGGCATGGGCAGTTGAGTGAGGAACGGGGTAGTTAAATAAATGATTTTGGCCTTGCCTGCTCTAGGCAAGTGACATGTACAGTGTTGGAGAGCATAACCAGGGTAGATTGGATGTTGTGCCTTGAGCAGAGATTCAAGCTGTGAGCCAGCACAGAGCATTTAGGATTTAGGCCAGTCAGCATTGTCTGAATGTCTCAGCTCAGTTTCAGCAAGAACTCTGTGGATATGAGAACCTTTAGAGAGGTCCTGCAGCAGTTTTGTATCTCAGCAGCAAGTCAGGCTTTGCAGCCCAGAGTGCTTGTATCTGTCGTTTCGTTTAGGAGATGCAGATGTGCCGCTTGGCTGCGGTTTGGGTTTTGCAGTGCCTGGTACCAGTTCTGCTGGAACGGAAAATCTGTCTGCGTGAAGGGTAAGTCAGCTCTGCCCGTGTCTGCTTCTGGGCAGTGGTTGCTCGGAGTTTTGGTGGATGAGAAGCCCGACATGAGTCAGCAAAGTGCACTCGCAGCCCAGAAAGCCAATCGTACCCTGGGCTGCATGAAAAGAAGTTCAGCCAGCAGGTCAAAGGAAGGGATTGTGCCCCTCTGATCCTTTCTGGTGAGAACTCAGCTGGGTTTCTGTGTCCAGTTCTGGATCCTCAACACAAGAAGGAGATGGAGCTGTTAGAACAGGCCCAGAGGGCTAGAAAACCTCCCATACGAGGTCAGGCTGAGGGAGTTGGGGTTGTTCAGCCTGGAGAAGAGAAGGCTCCAAGGAGACCTTACAGAGACCTTCCAGTACCTGAAGAGGCTCCAGGAAAGCTGGAGAGGGACTGTTCACAAAGGCTTGTGGAGATAGGACAAGGGGCAATGGGGATAAACTGGAGAGGGGCAGATTTAGACTAGGTATTAGGGAGAATTTCTTCACCATGAGATTGGGGAGGCCTTGGAACAGGGAAGCTGTGACTGCTCCATGCCTAGAGGGGTTCGAGGACAGGTCGGATGGGCCTTGGAGCCCCTGATCTAGTGGGATGTCCCTGCCCAGGGCAGGGGGGTTGGAACTGGGTGATCTTTAATGTCCCTTCCAACCCTAATATTCTATGATTCTAGGTTTTTAATCTCCATGGAAGGGCCTCCAGTTCTCCAGGGGTTTGTCAGCTCCTCTTCTCCTGCCTTCTGGATAAATTCTGCTGGGAAATGCCCAGAGGTTTCCCGTGTTGGTTTAACTCTGCCAGCCTTGCCCAGGGCTCTGTCTCCACAATCGTATTTATTTCCTGAGTGCTGGATCGCTGCCTGCAGGGTTTGTAGGGAGGCATCGTGGCCTGGCTGCTGAAACTCCTTTCCAGTTTAGCTCCCTGCTTGTTTACTCTGTGATCCTTCATGATGGTCTTCAACTCCAGCCTTGATTGCCATCACTTTGGGGTCTGGCAGTGGAACCTTTCCAGGGAAAAGGCCAAAGAGGCAGGGAGCACAGGGCCATTGGGTCTGTCCCTGCAGTGCTTGGGGGCTCGCTCACTGGGGAGTCGTCCTCTTCTCTCTTCTGGTGGAGACCTGAAGCAGCCGGTTCCCAGCACAGACCATGCCAGGGCCACAGAGCCCTGAACATCCAGAGCACTCACAGAAAGAAGGGTAAATTGGTTCAGGCATCAGGGTGAAGTGAAAAGTGACAAGCACCCTGGTGACCAGTGTCCAGGGATCCCCCAGGGCTCTGCTGGGAGAGCAGATGGAATTCCTGGAGCCTGTTCGTGCAAACAGAAATACCTGAAGGCATTTAGTGCCTTAAATCTTGTAACCTTCCCTGTGACTGTTTGACCATGGTTTCTGTTTCTCCTTCTAGGGAACAGCTAAGGGCCTGTAAAATGCATTCCTACTACTCTGGTGTTGTACGCGTTGCCATCCCTTCATCGGTGGGGCTTCTCGGCTGCTACTTGTTCTATTCCTGTAGAAAGCAGCAGGCAAACAGTCACGAAAACAGAGCGATAGCCCCTAAAGTAGAGATTCAAGATGAAGTGAATAGGAATTCATCCCCTGAATCGGCAGCAGGTGTTGCACAGGGCCTGCCACTCACCTCACAAGAGAGAAGCCAAGAGAAGGAAACCTCGACCTCCCTGCTGTCAGCAGTATCATTGATGCCCAGTGTCCTCAGACAGGAGAGGTGAATGGAACTTGAAATACAGGAGAAGGTGCTAGTGGTGAAGGAGGCCCACCTTGCCCAGAAAAACAAGGAGCTCCAGAAAATGTGGCACGATCTCACAAAGGATGAAGAGGAGATGCAGCTGCAGAAGGTTTCCTTCCAGCAGGATCTGGAGACACTTCGTACGTCCCAGGAGGCAGTGGAAATTGAGAAGGCTCAACTGAAGCTGGCCATGGACCAGCTCAAGCATGAAGCATGAAGAACAATTCCAGCAGTTCTATCAGAAACTGAAACAGCAGGAAAAATAAGGATCCAACCCTAACATTTCCAGACTACCTCAACTGGGCATGTGCAGCTGAAATAACGCCCTGAAATAATTCTCCCGTGTGTCTCAGTGCTGAATAAAATTACTTATGTTATAACTTTGTAAGTTATAGAGTCTTGATTCCATGTGTCAACGGGATGGGGAAGATGGAAAGGGTTGGAGAAGATGGAATGGGGAGGATCGGATGGGGAGGATCTGATGGGGATGAGGAGGAGAGGATGGGATGGGTTGGAGAAGATGGGACAGGGAAGATGGAATGGGTTGGAGAAGTCACCCCCAAATCTAAGGGATGGATGGACGAGGTGCTAAGGGACGTGGTTTAGTGATTGATGGGAATGGTTGGATTTGATGATTCGATTGGTCTTTTCCAACCTGGTCATTCTACGATTCTATGATTCTATGATCTGCCTGACTGCTCCCCAGAGCTCAGCCCCCAAGGGCTGAGGCCAATACCAAAAGCTGCATTGAACTCCTTGGATGGCCTTGGGCATCTTCTCCTGCTCCCACCTGGCACAGAGGAGCAGGCAGCGCTGAGGCTGGCGGAACCCCCTCCTGCCAGAGCTGAGTCCCCCAATGCCTCAGCAGCTCTGGAGGAGCAAGAAATGCATCCCAGCATATCCCGTGTGAGGAAGTTCTGATGGTCCCTAGAGAAGTTCTGTGGGTCCCTAGAGGGGTTGTTGGGGATCTTAGAGGGGTCCTGGGTGGTCTAGATGGGCCCTTGGTGTCACTAAATGGGTCCTGAGAGGTTCTCTAGTGGTCCTGTGGGTCTTAGAGGGGTTCTGGGGACTCCTGAGAGGTCACAGTTGTCCTGAGAGGAGTCATGCAGAGCTCTAGAGGGATCCTGGGGAACCATATTGCAGTCCAAGAAGGCTCTAGGAACCTCCTAGGTTCCTAGATGAGTCCTGGGAGGTTCCTAGAGGGGTTCTGGGGGGCTCTGGAGGGATCCTGAAGGACATAGAGGCATCTTGGGAGTACCTAGAGGGTTCCTGGAGGTCCCTAGAGAGCCCCTGCTGGGTCTTAGATCGGCCCTAGTGTTCCCTAACGGAGTCCTGGGGGGCTCTAGGTGCTGCTGGGGCTCCTAGAGAGGTCCTGAGAGTCCCTACAGGGGTCCTGGGGACCTCACGCAGTCCATCCTCTAGGACCCCTCAGAACCCCTCTAGGGACCCCAGGACCTATTTGGAGCACCCCCTGGACCCCTGTAGGACCCCCTAGAACACCACTGGGGACGCCAGAACCACTCTAGGGATCTCAGGACCCTTCTAGGGACCCTCAGGACCCCAATAACCCTCTTGAGACCCCAGGACCCCTATAGGGAAGCTCAGGACCCCTCTGAGAACAAGCCTTATGAGGAACAGCTGAGAGAGCTGGGGGTGTTTAGCCTGGAGAAGAGGAGGGTGAGAGGAGACCTCATTGCTCTCTACAACTACCTGAAAGGAGGTTGTGTAGAGAAGCGAGCTTGCCTCTTCTCCCAAGTGACAGGGGACAGGACAAGAGGGAATGGGCTCAAGCTCCACCAGGGGAGATGTAGTCTAGAGATTAGGAGGAAGTTTTTCACACAAAGGGTCATTGGGCATTGGAATAGGCTGCCCAGGGAGGTGGTTGATTCACCTTCCCTGGAGGTGTTTAAGGGATGGGTGGATGAGGTGCTGAGGGACATGGCTTAGTGTTTAATAGGAATGGTTGGACTCAATGATCCGGTGGGTCTCTTCCAACCTGGTGATGCTATGATTCTATGATTATTGCTTATTCCTTTGCACTCTGAACTCATAAAGTAAACAAACCACCATGCACCCGCTTATGAGGGCCAACACTGCAGCACCAGCACCTCCTACAGCAGCTCCACTAGTACCACTGGCATCAGACCAACCAGTTCCACCAGTATCACCAACACCTGCACCACTGGTCACACACCAGCTCAGTGCTAGTAGTGCCACCGAGTAACATGTGTCAGCACCAGTACCATAGTTCTGGAACGCCTCTGAGACAGCATGAATAGCTGCTGATGCTGTAAAGTGCTGGGGGCAGAGCAGGGCTGGGGGCAGAGGCTGGCGGGTTGGAGAGGACACATGCTCAGAACCAATCTGCAGTGACACGGCCCTGTGGGTGAGGGAAATGGCCTCTGGCTCCAGTCCAGGTCTCCGTGAAAATGAACTTCCAGAGCAGATTTCTAAAGCGTGTCCAATGTGGAAGACAGAACAAGTTCTAAAAAGTCCTTTTTTCTTTCCATGGAGAGCACTGGTTTGAGCCAAGAATAAATCAAACTGTTTATGGCTGGAATGTCCTGTTAGGGCTGCACTGCATCCCGTTTTTCATGGGAATTAGTCCCAGTGAGGTACTGGGAATGCTGCAGCGCTAGACATTGAAGTGCCCCAGAGGTGAACTTCTTCCCTTGGGCACCTTCCCCCGTGCAGAAATGCCTGTTCCTCCTTCTATGGGATAACCTCTGCTTTGGGATTTCAGAAGTGCTGCTTCTGTTGTTGCTGTCCAGGTTCTCAGGTGATGCTCTCAGCTTTCAGCATCTTCTCCTTGCTGCACCACAGGGTGAACAGTTTTTAAAATGCCACCTAAGTACATTTTGCAATTGAAATAAACTTGTGCACAAACTCAGAATAAGCATTTTTGTTGTTTCATGCACGACCCTGCTGAAGCACCACCCCATGCCTTGGGTATAGAATCATAGAATCCACATAGGGTATGCATAGAAGTATTCTGCATAGAATACCACAGAGGGTATTCACAGAAGTGTTTAAATTGATGAAGATCTTTAAGATTTTTTTAGTCCAAGCATAAGCCTAACACCGTCAAGCCCAGCACCAGACCATGTCCCCAACAACACATCCATAAGGCTTTTAAACACCTTCAAGGACAGACTCCACTACTTCCCTGGGCAGCCTCTGCCAGAGCCTGATAACACTTTCAGTGAAGGAGACTTGAAATTTTCAATCTAAGCCTCCCCTGATGCAACTTGTGGCCTTTCTTTCTTGTCCTCTCACTGGTTATGTAACAGTAGAGACCAGCATCCAACTCACCACAACCTGCTTTCCAGGAGCTGCGGTGAGTGATGAGGTCTCCCCTTAGCCTCCTCTTCTCCAGGATAAGCAGTCTCAGGTCCTTCAGCTGCTCCCAGAACCCCTGGACTCCAGACCCTTCCCCAGCTCTGTTCCATTCTCTGGACATGTTCCATCCCTTCAATGTCTTTCTTGCATTGAGGGCTCCAAAGCTGAACCCAAGATTTGAGTTGTTTCATGAAGCGTTTTGCATCTTTTTCCTAAAAACCCTTTCCCAGCAGGGATATTCCAGCAACCAATAGAGAATCTGAAAGAGCTTCAGAGAATGAACCTATCTCTAGCACTGGCACTCAGCTGCTGCAGCCCACCCGCAACCCCAGCTCCCCTCCCACAGCTTGGTTGCAGCACAGACCCACCCTGCTCCTAACGACTGTGTCAGCAATTAACACTCACTAAAGCAGTGGGGAGCAAAGGGTGGGAAAGGCCCTCTGGAGCTCCACCAGCCCAACCCTGGCTACACTAGGGGCACCTCCAGCAGTGGCACTGGAGTGTGTCCAGGTGGGCTGAATTCCTCTGGAGGAGACTCTATGCCGTCTCTGGGCAGCCCCTGCACAGCTCCCTCACCTGTACAGGAAAGAGGTTTTCCCTCATGTCCAGGTGGAACTTCAGGATTGATTGGTCCCCTCTCAATCTGCTCCTCTCCAGGCTGGACAGGCCCAGATCCCAGCCTCTCCTCCTCACAGAGATGCTCTAGCCTCTCAAGCTCCAGCTCCCTTCAGCCCCCTCATCCCTCACCACCATCCAAAACCAGTCCTAATGAGCCAGGCCCAGCTGCCCCTCAATGGAGGCACCTTTGCTGTTCATGCTGTCTCCACAGAGGACTTCCACACCCCTTAGGAGTGGGGCTTCCAAACGGAAAGGTGCTTTAAAGGGTTTGCCTTTGAGTTTCACTTCAGCACCAGAGGCTCTGCCCAACTCTACGAATCACTGAATCACAAGCAACATCCCTACCCTCTGCCTTCTTGACAGTACTGACTTCCTACAGTAAACATAACTTTATAACTTTGGAACACTCATTTCTCCTTTCGCTTATTTCCTGGGGCCACTCAAAGCTTTGAAATGAGAGAGGAGAGAGCTGGGACAGAAGTGATGCAGCCAGTGCTGCTCTCTGAGGTTTGTGCGGGCAAATGGCTCTGCATGGCTCAACGCAATCATAAGCCATCTCTGTTTCATATGGTGCTGGAAGAGGAAGAATGACCCAATTTCTCCCACTTCCAGCCAGGTTTCCACAGCTCAGCAAAGCCTGCAGGCAAGCACGTGCCCACAATGCGATCGCCTCCCCAGGAAGGGCTGAGGTTGTACCAACTCCTTAAATCAATCTAAGCTTTGCCTTTGCCCCCAGCGCCCATCCCCACAGCTCCTCTCACAGAGTTCAGGTGAACTCCTTATCTTGTAGGGGAGCATTTGGGAAAATACAAGCCTGGGAAAGATGATGGTGGTCAATAGGACACAGGGACAAAACCTTTGAACGTTGTCCTGCCACGCACTCACCACTCAAGAGGCAGCCAGCAGCCTCTCACTCCACAGGCTGTGTGGACATTCACCTTCATGTGGCTGGTGATTGTCCAGCTCTCCAATCTGTCCAGACCACTCTGCAGGGCCTCGCTGCCCTCAAGTATTATCAGCTCCTCCCACTTTTGTGCCATTCACAACTCAGCAAACCTTCAAGTCCTGCCTTGAGGTCATTTAAGATGTTAAAGAGCTCTGACTTCAAGACAGATCCCTGCAGAACCCTGTCAGCCTGATGTAACCCCAAGCTCATGTCAGGAACCAAAGGAACTTCCTCATCAGTATTAATGCCCATTACACCCCACTAGCACTCAAAGTAGAGCTCCTTTCTTTTCATTTTCCAAATGAACAGTAGCCACACAAATGACCTGCAAGCTCAGACTGAGACAGCTCAGTTCAAAAACCAATTTTATTTCCTTGCTAATTTAGAAATTTCAAGGAATGCGTATATTTTTTTCAAAAGCAACATTACCTACTTTCAAGACATCCATTTTGTCTCTGCCCCAGCTGATGAGGTGCCTCCTGTCATCTATTGTGTAAGTATACATGTGCTTTCTTTGAGGTTAGTGCTTAATGCAAGTCCAAACACCTGAGTGAAGCTGAAACACTGCAAGCCACAAATCAAGGGCCAAGCTCAAATTCCCAGTCCTACAGTGGAAAGCATCACAGGATTCAAGCTGCACATTCTATGGTACTTGCTGACCTTATCCAAGAGGAATTTAAGATGGAAAAATCCTACCCTGAAAATACTTAATTTTATGAGAAGTAAAGTAAGTAGAGCTCCCTGTGATCACTGTGATGTGAAAGCTTGTTTCCAGGATGCCTGATCCTCTGGCTATAGTAACTTCATGTGGAGAATAGCAATTACTAGGCTCCTGGCTTGAAGTAAAGTTCTGGAGTAGCCCAAAAGGTCTAGAATAAGGCAAAAGAGATGAGATTCCAGATGTCCAAGTACCAATACTCAACAGAGATCTCATGCCTGCTCATGTTGCCTTTTTCTACCTCACACTTCACAGACGGGATGAATCTGCCCTGCAGGGTCCACTGGGTCTATTATTCCTTTTTTCTCAGACTGCCTTAACAGGCAGCAAACTGCTCCCAAACTTCAGCACAAAGCAAGCATGGACACAGCAATCTCATTCTCCCTTCATGCATGAAACACTTCTGAAACAGTCCAGCACAACACAGGCACTTCTAGGTTGGTTAAAACTATCACTGCATTCCTGCACAAATAAGTAGGAATCTCACATTTGATACAGAGTCGGCTGAGACACTGCACTTTAGAAAGGATTCTGGGATTTTGTTCCCTTACTTTAATTAAATAAAAAAAACCTCCCATGTCCCTGAGCTGAGAGCTGTTAAGCTTCCTCTGACAGCAAAGTTTAAGCTCCTCCAAGCATAACTAAGTAAAAAATTGATATAAAAATAATAATCATCAAGGGCTGCCACAGGAAATCTGACACTGCAGTGGGAAGAAAAGGTTCTCACCTTCATCCATCTTTGAAATTATAAACACAAGTCTCTGGTTCTTGTTAAGTTCAAACAACTCAAACACAGGGGCTGATGCTGCAACCATTCACTGCATGACTGCAGAGACAAGGAGTTTGTGTGTGCTTGGATTTCTCCACAGAAGCCAATTTTAAGATAATAACAGGTGTTTGTAAACATGCTTAAGGGGTTTTGCTTTCATCAGTTTTATTTGCCTTTCTCCCCAGAACACTCAGAACATATTCAGTCAGATGTTCAGAGCCTCCATGGTCTTCACCAAGGTGATGTGGCTGGCTGAGTCCATCTCTCTCCTGCTGCTCTCTGCACAGTTGTTCTTGCCAGCCAAGACCTTTTGTCGGTGCCTTTCTTCCTGCCGCTTCTTCTTCTCCAGCCGCTGCTGTTCCTTCTTCTGTTTTTTAGATACCTGAAAGGGAAGGATGCAAAAACAATGCTGAAAGCACATGTTTTCTGCTGAGCTGCACAAAAATACACTGGAGAGGAGACAGGCAGATAAGAAAGCAGCTGACAAAAAACATTTACTCCAAACTACTTAACAGGAGTTTATTTTTATCATTTTGGAAGAGTGCCACATGTCACTAATAAATGTTTGTATTACAGAAGTTACAGTCGCAGCAGCAGCAACAAAATTCAGTAAGCAGTTCTTTGTAATTCCAAGGGGGAGGCAGATGCCAATTAGAGAATCCTAATCAATTCCCTAATTAAAGGGCTCATGAATCCCTGCCAAACCACCCCTTCCCATACCTTCATATTTCTGCTAGCTTGATTCTTGTCATTGTTTCTAGTCTGTCCGTTGTTTCCTATTTCACCTTGATGTAAGCTTTGATTTCCAGAAATTCTTGAGCCATTTCCATTTTCTTCCAACAGAGTTCTGCTACACAATTCTTGAACTTCACTCTGGGGATCACACTGCTTCTCAGCACCTATGAACAACAGAGATTCTTCTCAGACATGCTCTACCCAGAAGTCGTCTCACTATCAGCCAGTTACTTCTTCCAGAATTTACAGGATCATAGAATGGTTTGGGTTGGAAGGGACCAAAAAGATGATCCACTTCCAGCCCCCTGCTATGGGCAATGACACCTCCCACTTTCAGGTTGCTAAATTAGTGGCCTTTTTGGAATCCGGATTGAGTCTGTCCTCACTAATAACTTTGCTGAGCACAGAAAGTCTGATGTGGTAGCACAGCCAACTGCAAGCTCCAACTGCTGCTGTCCCTGTTGAACTGCTGTTATCAGGGAATGCTGACGTCAGACAGGTTCTTCTGAAGCACCAGGTGACGAACTCCCTGTACTTACTTATTCTTTCCACTTCATTCACTTGAATGATGGCAAATATTGCAGATTCTACATTGTAGTCTTCCACCTCCAGGATGTGGCCTACTAAATCAGTGTCCTGTCCATGGAAGAGAAAGATAACACTGGCAACGACAGGTCAAATCACTGACGTATATTCAATTAACACCCATCTGTGCCACAGAGTGCTGCTGTTGGCTTTTATCACCTTTCAGTTACCCTTTTGGCTGCTTCCAAGAAAGCTGAGGGAGATACCCCTAAAATCCTTATGATACCAGGACAAAGGAATGTCCTGTTTCAGTGTAATGGTTCCACTCCTGGCCCTCTCTATTCTATGCCCTTGCAAAGTACAAGCAGCCATCTGCAGGAACCACATGGGCTCTCCAGTGATTACAGCCAAGATCCAGAGTACCTAGGTATTGAACATGTCCCACTACAAACGCTCTCAAAGATCACAAACTTTACATACTTTGCTGTAAAAAGGGGGTTTTTTCCTTATTTTTTTATTTCATTTTCCTTTCATGGAAAGGCTCATTGTGCACTGGCAGAGGCTGCCCAGGCAGGAGGATGAGTCACCTTCCCTGAAGGGATTTAAGGCACAGGTGGATGAGATGCTGAGGGACATGGATTAGTGACTGATGGGAACGGTTGGACTCGATCTGGTGGATCTCTTCCAACCTGGAGATTCTATGATTCTATGATTCAAAGTGAATTCCCAGAGAGACTGCAAGACACTCCTTCAAAACTTATCAGGAATCCACACAGAGTACATATTTCATCTGCATTTCAGAGTTAAGTCCAGAATAAAATGCATCTTGATTTATGGCTGGGGTACTGAAACTGTACAAGATGAGTAATTTTTAGGCTACTTTCATGTATCGAGAAAGTTTGAACATGAAGCACAAAGGCTACTCAATACTTACTGAGCACCCAGTGGAATTACACACTTTTTGTATAGCATCTTCTGTTTCACCTTCAACCTCATCTGCTTCAAACTCACGCTGCTGGGGCTCCATTTCCTTCATCTTATTTGAATCATTTTTGCAAAGCATCTGCAAGAAAAGCAAAGCCCAGCAAATCACAAATGCATGCAGCAATTCCATCATAAACCGTGAAACAATCTCACACTGTCATAAATTGACTTGTTATGGCACACTCTTCTCACAAAAATGCTGTGTCAAAGCATCTGGGAATCACGTAACTTCCATCATCATTGATGCCATTTCCCATGACTCAAATATTGCTGAGCAAGCTCTCATACACTACCAGATCACACACACCAATAAACAATAAGTGGCTTTTGAAGGGAGGCATTAATTGTATTACAATGCCACACATTATACAGTTATGCGTAGAGCATTTCAAGGACATTTCAGCTTACTCCTTAACATAAAAAAGTGCAATATGAAGAGGATTCTTGCATCCAGCAGCTGCTGCATTTCCATCTTTCTTCGCTTCCCTTTGGTTTTGTATTCAAGGTCTATGAGTATGTAACTTAGCACTAGACAGCTACAAGACACCTACAGGCCACATCACAGCATCAGATATGGGAGTGATTTTTAGCCCAGCAATTTAAACACCTCACAGCCTGTCTCAAGACAGCAGGCCGCACTAGTGACAGTGACCTTCTGTCCCCACCACGACACGGGGACAAGCTCTATCTCAGTGCAAATGAGAAGGGAAAACAACTGGTAACATTCATCTGACCTGTTCCTCACCCACAGCTGACTTAGGTCACTGTCAGAACCAACCTCCATCTGAAGATATGCTGGGGCTTCAGAATCATCGTTGATTCTCCTCACGCTGTCATAGTGCTCTCCATAACGGTACGCAATATGAAGTTCCCTCACATTGTTTTTCTCTGTGCCCCGAATCTATATGAAGCAAATGAAAAAAAAAGTCACAAATAAGGAGCTGGGATCAACCCTAGCATCACATTTTTCAAAGTTCCTATTTTTTTGAAGCAATGATGAACACTGATCAGAAGCAGAGCATGTAGCTAATGAAGTTTCTTTAAATGAGTGCCCTAATAACCCAGATGTGCCGAAGTCACAATACAGCTCCTCTCTCAAGAATTAAATCTGAAAACCAGGAGTACAGCCATGGGTCTGTTACATCATAGCAAACAAAACATGGCATGAAAGTATTTCAGTGGGAAGCTCAAAATTGTTCTCTAGACTTTCCACAGAACTATTCCTTTTCTGATCATCTTCCCAGATCCTGTTTCAGTGACAGCTCCCCTGGAGTGTACCCCTTTTTCCCCTCAAACACAAGGGAAAGAAGAGTTTATGCAAGTTACGACCTCTGTGGAAAGTCCTCCACACTACATTTTGGTCTGCAGCTGGAACAAGATGCTGTTTTAACCATTTGCACTCAAAGTGAATACATCTTGTTTTTAAAAGAAACTGCTAGAAATAAATGCAAGCCTTGACATATTTACTCTGTTCAGGAACACTCTTAACAAATGAATGCTCCTCTGTTTTGCCAATAGTAAGTAAAGTAGTTCCTGTAGAAAAGGCTGACAAAAGAATGATTCCTACCCTAATCATCAGTGCCTGAACAAGTTAAAAGCTACACAGCATTCTGAATCTGGCAAGGAACGCATGAAAGCACATTGTGTTTGCAGATCCTTTTGCTTACCCGTCAAGCCAGAGTTCAAAGACCTGACAACTTCCCTGGAGAAGACGTCAGTAGCTTGCTTTAGGGCTCCAGAATTTCCCAATCCTTTTACATCTTTAAATCAGCTTATCCCAACTTACAGAATTTACACCAAGTCACCTTTCAACTACAGCTGCAGTTTTTATTGCACAAACAACTTCAGATCTCACAACACGTTCACCTCCATTCATCTGCTTTACACTTGTTCACCTTCAGGTTCCAACTCAACACTCTGTTATACTCAACTCTTGGATTTTATCCTAGGAAGTTATTCAACACATTGGATCCAAGTAAGATTTATTTTCAATGTTTCTCCTTTGCCAAAGCCTAAACAGGTATTTATCAACTCCCAAAGCTCTTGAAATTCTGAAAATTTCTACTCTAGCTCTGAGTGGTAAAGCCTCTTTCTGCATGCCTTCTCTACAGTACATTGGCACTGTAAGTAAAAGATTGCTGCAGATTGAAAAAAAAAAAAAAAAAAAAAAAGAACTTATACATCTGAGCTACGTTGAAGCACTGAAGCCCTAAACAGCCCTTGCAGAGATGTTAACCTCCAAAGAGCTTTTAATTCACCCTCCGAGTTGGGACTGAAGGAGATATTGACACAGTCTGCTTTAAGCACCTCGCTGATCTGCCTCTCTGCTATCTAATCCTTCTAAAGTTTTACTGAGGCTCCAAAGGGTGGTGGGGAAGTGGGAATGGGAAATTTTGCTAACATTGCCACATGGTGCGATGCCTACATACTGTGATGTCCTGTGTGGGTAAGAGGCTCCTTACGTTACCACTATTAACAGTTTGCTCTACTCAGGCCATTCACAAGAGCCTAAGACAAGCTTTCACCAACAAGACTAGGCTCAGGCAAAACTGAGTTCATCACAGACTCTATATTTACAAGCCACAGAAAAGTCAATAAATAGGGAAAAAGTTTAAGGTCTGAGAGAATATATGAGATATTGATGAAGAGTTGAGCATACCAAGGTGAGTATCTGGTTCAAAACAGCAACAAAACATGACCTCTCCTGCAGGGTCATACCCTCTGCATACCTGCAGGTCAAGCAGTTGAGTATCTCTGCTCATCATGTGCTTGCCAGGTACACTTTCTTTAAACAAAAAACCCCTCAAGTTGGCTATCTCACATATAAATGAAAGTTCAAACTCAGGTAGGTTTAGGAATCTCTGCGACACTGCTGCAAATGTATTTAAGAACCCACTGACAGCTTTCACCTGGTCCTTATTGCCCTGTTTAATCTGTACACTCTGTTGGTTCCTGTCTGTAAGCTGGGACCAGCCCTTCAATCATTACTTCTGTCATATACAGTGTCCAGAAACAATCCTAACATGACCCCAGGCTCTCACTTGGTCAGTGAACAGGCAGAGACTGGATGTGGACTTGCCACGGGAAAACCAAAGAAGAGCAGGATGGACCTGATGGATGCCCTGCTCAGTGCCCTGCTGTAAGAAGAAACCACACACAGAGTCCTTCCTTTGCAGAAGCTGATTAAACACTTCCTTAAAGTTTTAAAACTCACTCCCTCTTCTGCCCAGACCAGAACCTCATTTCTCCAACCCTCAGAAACCTTCTCATTCCCAGTCCCGTGCAGCATCAATGGAGCTTCTTTCCCAGAGGCTGCAGGGACCACCTTACTACATCTTCACTTCTATGTTTCTGAATGTTTTCATACAAGTTTCCTTGAGTTTGGCTCAAATCCATATCAGAGAAGTCCTCTTGTATGTAGTCTGATATCCAGGAGACAGAACCATAACAAGGAACACAGTAGCTTAAAACCAAATTAAAGTGTGCTACTCTGTCTCCACACAGTTATCAAGCATTCACTCTTTTCCTTCATTCTCTCTACTCCTCACTGAAGGTTTTTCCTCCAAGGCTAAAAAGTCAGCCCAGCTCTTCCCTATGCCAAGCTCCCTACGGCTACCTAGCATTCTCTTTTAACAGATCAGGAAGTTTCTATACTATTTGGAACTACCAGGTAAAAATTAGGCCAAAATACAGAAGTGGTGTTTCTCACCTGCCAGAGCGGCGCATTAGGCTGATGAATAACCACGTTCAACTGATTGTTCCTTGCAAAGGCCACAATAGCATCATTGCCAGCAAAGGTACCGGGCTTGGCCAAATTGGTAACTAAGAAAAGAAACATTCACAAGAGTTGGAATCCCAGTGTCCAACACCTCCAAAAGCACTGGCGGTTCAGCGAGTAACAGAATTTCAGCACAAGCCCAGGAAATTCTGGAAAGGAAATTCCAACAGTGAAATGGAAACTAGTGGCTGAGAGTATGGCAGCAACTGATGTTAACACATCTTAAATGAACACAGAAACCTCAAAAAAACATAGTACACCCTTAGATTATGCAAGGTCGTCAGCTCAGAAGGAACAGTGCCATGCACTAAATAAGCAAACAACTTTCAACATCCTCTCATGGCACCTGGTGCAACCTCGAAGCACTCCAGGCAAAGGTTGTGCTAGTCTGGGCAGTGGATCTTCCACAGTGTTCCCACTGTGAAACACTGAACGTCAAGAAGAGAAACAGATCCAGAGAGATCAGCCACACAACATCTACTCAAGGATGCACAATGCCTCTCTCAAGGAGAGCCAGACAATACCAAGTTTTTATTCCTTACCTTTTTTGCCTTTCTTTCTCCCAAGTTTCTTCTAAATTTAAACAATTTCATGACAAATTTAACACACATTCAACAATTTGTCTTTCTACAGAAAGAAAAGAGAAACGTAAACATACAATTTCTAACTACTAGAAACATGGTTCTGGGAGGAGACGCTGTTTAGTAGGAAGATGCTTAGAGGACATATGACATTACACAATAATGGCTTATTTACTGTCCTGTGGAGACCCTACCATGTTTCTCAAAGGGCACGTCATCCTCCACAAAAGGCTCAAAATCCTCCCGCCACTTTATCATGTAATCCACTGTCTCCTGACGATGTCTAAGATGGTTCCGTGAGTGGCCCTCCAGTTGATCACCCAGGGCCCGGAACAAACAGTTTCTACAGAGAGAAGAACCACAGGTGAGCCTGACTGAAAGAAAACAAACACACAGCCCTAAATGAGTGGCCCTGGCAGAGCGGCAGGAACAAAACAGTGTTCACAGGGAAGGAGAAGAGCTCTACTCCTCCGACCCATTAAGTTCAACAATGCTATGAATGGGATGTAAGACATAACTATTCCCTGTGCTTTGAACAGCTGCTGGGATGAGAAGTAATGCTGATAGGAACGTGGCATTTTGAGGGAGCATGATAAACTCCAACTGAGTGAGTCAAGGACGGTAACAGTGCCAGGCCAAACTGTCTTAAACTGGTACTGAAACAAATGACACAATGGAATCATAGAATCACTGGGTTGGAAAAGACCCACAGGATCATAGATTCCTATCAGTCACTAAACCATGCCCCTCAGCACCCCATCCTACTGTCCTTTACACCCCTCAGGGAAGGTGACTCAACCACCTCCCTGGACAGCCTGTTCCAGTGCCCAATGATCCTTTCCATGAAAAATCTTTTTTTAATGTCCAGCCTGAATCTCCCCTGGCAGAGCCTGAGGCCATTCCCTCTTGTCCTGGCCCCTGTCACTTGGGAGAAAAGGCTATCACCCTCCTCTCCACAACTTCCTTTCAGGTAGTTGTAGGGAGCAATAGTCTCCCCTCAGCCTCCTCTTCTCCAGGAGAAACAACCCCAGCTCTCTCAGACGCTCCTTTTGTTCTCCAGTCCCCTCACCAGCTTTGTGGCTCTTCTCTGGACTTGCTTCAGAGCCTCAACAACCTTCTTGTGCTGAGGGGCCCAGAACTGAACACAGGATTCGAGGAGTGGTCTCACCAGTGCCAAGTCCAGAGGTAGAAGAACCTCCCTGGCCCTGCTGGTCTCACTCTTTCTGATCCAAGCCAAGATGCCATTGGCCTTCTTGGTCACCTGGGCCGCTGCTGGCTCATGGTCAGTCACTGTCAACCAACACCCTCAGGTCCCTCTCCTCCAGGCACTTTCCAGCCAGACAGAGGAATGAACAACCCCCCAATGACCCACCAAAGAGTTTCCCAACATGCACACCAAATTGCACTTTTTTCCCAATCCTTATAGGCCTTCTGGCCACTCAGTAAGCCAGGGGAGCCCTCAGTCCCGCTGGGGATCAGCCTTAGGACCAGCAGAGCACTCAGACCAGCAGGGGCCAGGCTGAGGGCCTCAGAGACACAGGTCCTGCACAGAACCAGCGTCAAGCCCTCTGACCTCTGTGGGGTACAGGAGGGAACTCTCATCCTAAACAGCAATGCTCTTGCTCAATTCTGAGGGAAAGCCTTTGGCCCCGGGACACCGGCTCCCGACGCTCGGGCAGGAGGTCCAAGGATGCCCCGGGACGCTGTGCAGACCGGGCGCGGCGCTCACCCATCGCCCGGCACCTCCCTCAGCTTGAGGCCGAGGGCCCGGAGCTGCGCGGCGAGGCCCCCTGGAGCCGTGCCGGGGCCCGGGGGCAGCCCTGCCCGCGGCTGCCGGTGCCGCTGCCGCCGCGAAGCCCCGACCGCTGCCTGCTTCCGGGACATCCCCGCCGCGAGCTCTCTCATGTGACCGCCCCTCACGTGACCCCGTCCCTCACGTGACCGCGGGGCCGGGGTGGTCGGAGCGGCTCCTCCCCGCCCGCACTAGCGCTGGCGCCCCCTGGCGGCTCCTTCGGGAAAGGAGGGAAAGAGATGCTTGCGAAGCGAGGTGGGGTCAGAGGTGGGGGTGACACCGAAAATGCCGAAAATCAAGTCTTTTTTTTGAGGTTTAGAAAGTAAGCACCTTTGAGGGCAGCACGAGGCCCTGATCTCCATCAGTTGTGTGCAGCCAGGCAGGAGCTGGGACAGAAAAGATCCCCAACTCACATGCATGTGGATAATTTTTCCCAGAAATTTTACGCATATTTCATTACTTTCCAAGGCTTAATTTTATTGTTATTATGAACTTAACAACAGCCAAATCTCTCACAAATTTGGAGCTTTGGCTCCTACTCTGCCTGACTTTGCACTTGAGATGAGGAGAGACTGCAAACAGAAGTGATTGCAGAAGAACGAACATCTCTTCAGCACAGATCATATTGAACACAAGGTGTTAGCATTTGGCCTCAAGTTGTGCCAGGGCAGGTTCAGATTAGACATTAGGAAAAATTTTTTCACCAAAAGGGTTCTCAGGCACTGGCAGAGGCTGCTCAGGGAGGTGGTGGAGACTCCGTCCCTGCAGGAGTTTGAAAGATGGGTGGATGAGGTGCTCAGGGATGGTTCAGTAGTGGACAAGTATGATTGGACTTCATGATGTCAGAAGTCTTTTCCAACCTACTGATTCTATGACTCTATTTCCAAAAGAACAATGAATAAACAGTGTCTGGAAAAACACTATTTGGGGGAGGAAAACAAACATGCTCTCAGTGAGACTTTTTGTCTAACTTTCAAAAAAAACCCAAAAAGCCAACAGTTACTTGGATGAAAGATTAACTCTACTTTAGCTTAAATCAATGTCCAGGCAATATATTCCACTTTTTGGCATCATAACTACTTTTTGTATCGGGGTCTGCCAGGCTCCAGGAGCAGCTAGGAGAATGGTGATAACAGTGTGAGGATGTGAAGAGCAGCACCACTCATTGAGCATCACACAATGCTCTTCCTGAGCCTGCCACGTTCCTGCCTAATTAGCACCTGCTGCTAATTGCACTCTGTGCAGTAGCCATTCCTCAGGCAAGGTCACAGCCCATCTCCCCACCGTGTCCTCCCAGCCCCACTCTCATTCCCTCCCTGCTAGGTCTGTCTCTGCTCAGCACCCATCAGCACTCCACAACCAATGGGAATGGGAACTGGGAAAAGAGCATTCGTGGGGTGGCAGTGCAGGAATGGGGCTGGCAGGAGCAGGAATGGTGGGAATGGGGCCAGCAGGAGCATGGATGGCGTGAGTGTGGCTGGTGGGAACAGGGTTGTCAGGAATGGGGCTGGCAGGAACAGGGCTGGTGGGAGTGAGGATGATGGGAACAGGGATGGCAGGAAAAGGACTGGTGGGAATGGGGCTGGAAGGAGAGAGACAGCAGGACTGGGGCTGGCAGGACACATTTAGTGGGAACATGGCTGGTGGGAATGTGGTTGGCCGGAGTGCAGATGGTAGTAATGGGGCTGGTGGGAGAAGGGATGGCTGGGGTGGAGCTGGTGGGAATAGGGCTGGCAGGAACGTGGATGGTGCCATATTACTTCTGAGTTCACAGGAAGAAGCCTATGAGCCTGTCAGCAGTATCTTCTTGAATGTTTTGCGTATCACTATGCTCAAAGCCCCATGGCAAGCACGGATTTTGCTCTGAAGTGACCCAACCACTCTCTTGTATTCTTTTCATGTCACAAACAAGTCCACAAGAAGCATTCCATAGAAACACATTTTCTTACACAAACAAACTAAAAGCACAAAACCAGGATGAGTATCTAAACTGACTGCAAATGATCAATGAAACAGTAGTTAGTCTAAGTATTGTTAAGGGGCAGTAGGTCATTCAGTTAATTACAGCCTGCATGCAAGGCAGTGACCATCACTTGTGTGGCGGAGGACAGAACTGAGCCAGAATTTTGAAAGTTTTGCCAGTGAAGAACAATAACAAATGGGCACTTATAGCCCAATATGATTGATAGAAACTGGGCAGAGGGACCATGTGCTCAGTGAACACCAGTGCCACAAACAGCCAAGGAATCACGCAGCCATGGCATCCTGAGCCCCACACAAGATCACGCTTCCTGCCTTAGGGTCCCAGATCCCTGTGGCAGTAACCCGCACTCCTGCGGAGGCATGAGGACTTCTGCAAACCACAGCATGCATCCATAACAAAACAATCATGCCTCTTGACCCGACTCTGAGCTTCCAGCACATGTAAGTGAAAAGTATAGAAATGTAATTTCTGCCATTGCTGGAACACAGAGCAAACAGACACGGAGGCATGGATTCATCCATCTAGCTTTAAACCTTTCAAGTGAGGAACATAGCTGCCCCTGGTGGTGTCTGTTCCAGCTTCCCAGCATTGCCAGGACAGTGTCATACTGGTCTAGTGATAAAGAACCTGTAAATATTATGACATTTCCATTTTGGCCACGGGAACTGACATTCTAAAATTTGAAATTTCTAAAGCATTGGAAAAATGTCAGAGCTGTCTGCTTTTTTTCCAGATCTTTTCTTTTTAACAGCATTAACTTACTAGTAAGGAGGTACATGAAATGCAAGAGAGAATTCTACTTTTTAAGCAGAAGTGAGCCCTGCAGTTTGCCAGTCACTTCCACACATTCTTGTACTTCGAATGTGAGTCCCACTTCTGCAATCAAAAGCTCTTCAGTGCCCTAAAATTTGGGGTCACCCAAAAGCCCATTAAACCTTGCTGCATGCCACGTCAGCAGGAATACAGCAGGAACACCTAAAGACTCTTACTAAGTTTGCTTACAACACACCTTCTGCTATTGCTCAGCAAAGGAGAACAAGCTCTTCTCACCTCATCCCCCCTGAGATTAGAGTATTCCTGAACTCTGTGCCCTCCTAAATTGCAGCTGTTTCATTTCTTTCTGTTGGAGGGAGAGGCTGGTACATGGCAGCACAGGCAGCCTGAGCATTCAGGTGCACTTGAGGCTACAGGCTTGTGTCTTCTGGTAATGCTGAGCTTGTTCAGCTTGCTGGCATTAGTGACCCTTCCTTCTCTTCCTTCCCTCCCTCCCTTCCTTCCTTCCTCAGGATTCTTACAGAAAAACAATCTGTATTTTAGCTCTCAAATAAAAGGGCAGAGAGAAATTAGAGAGGAAGGGGTTTTGTTCAGGCATTCATTTTTCATAAGAACCGAATACTGAAGACACCCTTAACAGGGCTTTCCTGAGTGTGTGAGGTTATCCTGGGAGTGCCATTAGAAAGTAGACAATTCTACCAAGATGTGGACCTTGCTTTTAATTTCCAGATGTCTTCCATGGACTCTGAGAGTCCCTGTGTGACCCTAAGTCACACTTCAGTTTGCACCTGAAGCCCTCTGATGTCTGAAAGCAACAAGGATGCTCCCAGGATAAAAGAGTTGATAATAATCAATCATTTGACACTCCACATTAATAATCTCAATCTCATTCTTTACTTTGTGCTGAGGTAGATCTAGGGTGCTGAGTATTGCTAAAGAAAGAGCAGACTTCCTGCCCAGAGCACTCAAAACTGGTGATACTTATGCTCTCTCTAATAAAAGCCCTGCATTCCATACACTCGTGTTCATATTCAGGTATTCTTCTGTGTGTGTCACTGCCAGAAAAGTGGTGTTCAGAGACCAGCAACACTGCTTTCAACAATTAAAGTACTAATCTCATAACAACGCTAGAGTCAGGCTCTTGCAGTGAACGAAGCCGCCGTCTGCTCGTGCCATGGGGTTTGCTTCCAGATGGGAATTGCTCACTGATATTATCAGCCATTGTAAAAATGTCTTGACCACGAAGTTAATTGTTAACTCAGGTCCCCGTCTCATAAAAACATCGTATTGTAGGAACATAACATGTTTAAAGCTGTCATTAATCAATCATGCATACAGCAGGAATAAAGCAACATATAAAAGGAGCCAGAAATTCAGCAAGTCCTTCAGCTACAGGAAGACAAACAGCACGGAGGTTTAACTCCATGGAGAAATTCACTGACAAGGGAAACAGATCAGCAGCTCCCAGAGTACCACAGGCTGAAAAGGACAGCCCAGCGCCTTCTACGGAAGGTGCTGCAGGAATGAGCAGAGCAGGAGCCCTGCCAGAAAATGCTGCAGACACGAAGAGGCTGGGATTCACTAAAGAATATGTTAAAGAAATGGGGAGGTCTTTGGGCACCAAGCAAGACAGTCCTGATGCCTTCAAACCAGCAGTTTTGGAAAGAGACTTAAAGCCTCTCACGCTAATGAAAAAAACCTCTCCTGAAGCAGGAGGTTTTGAAGTGAACCACCAGTGTTCAAGCACAACATTTATCGACATGGACTGCCTAATCTGCTTCAACAAGTACAACATCTACAGGGTACCAAAGCTCCTGGACTGCCAGCATGCATTCTGCGCTGTCTGTCTCAAGCTTATCCTCAGGAAGGAGGAGAGTGCCTGGATCATCACCTGCCCGCTGTGCAGAAAAGCCACTTCTGTGTCAGGAGGACTCATCCGCACGCTTCAAAACAAAGAAGACATCATGGAGCACTTGGAAAACCCCGATTCCAATCCTGAGGTACACATCTCTGCCATAGGGCTGGACAACTGGACTCAGAGCAGCCAGGACATCTTATACAGATATGAAAATGCTCCAGCAGACAATAGACTGGCTGTCCAGAGACTTGCGCTGCTTCTGTTGCTGGTGGTGATTCTCACCATCATCATCCTCCCGTTTACGTTCTTGGGGCTGGTCAAATGGGTAATTTGTCTTATGCTTGCATTGGGGCTGGCCTTGTCTGTGGTGCTTTGCTGCACTCCAAAATTCTACTGGAGATGTAATAGCGACTCACACAAAGAGACCCACATCGCTGCTATTGCCTGAAACAATTAATGCGAGCTGTAGAGACACAGTGGGCTGGTCCTGCCTGCAAAGCAGCAGTTGGGAGCACTGGTCCGTTACTGGACTTTGAAAGCAATCACTCGTGTAATCAATTCCTCAGGTGGCTAGGCTGGCTCAGCGGCAATGCATGGTGTTGTTAAATTTCATTATGGGAAACTTAGGCAATTATTTATATGTTGATATTTATGAGATAAAAGTTGTAGGTTTTCCACGTGATTTTTATTCCAGACTAATAATTTTGTTGTTTGGCTTTTGTCATTGTGTTCTTGGTTTTGTCATCTCCTGCTTAGCACTGCAGGGCATTATCTGGAACACCTGGCAGATTATATGCTGTGAAAATCCTGTGGTTGCGTTTTCCCCCTCCCTTAATTTATGTGCACCTTTTCATGTGACAGTGCAGCAAAAACCAGGGACTGGGTGCCCAGACTCCATGGAATACTATGGAATAGAGTGGATTTAACCCAGAGTATCACTTTAATCCCTGTCCAAATGGTTGTCGGCTGAGATGGAGAGGTGGGACTGAGAAAAGAGGAGCCTAGGAGTCTAGGAGAATAGAGAGGGAGAGGCAAAATCAACACTTCTCAACTGGTCTCCGTGGCTTGCAAAGGGCAAGGCTCTCAGAAGGTCATGACACTCCAAATTCACTATGTTATTTAGGACAGAAGTAGTTCTCTCGCCCACACTCCTCTATCTGGCTACCCACACTGCTTCTCTGCGTGCCTTCTTTCTGAACGACACTGTCCTTGGAGGTTCTCACAGCTCTCCTTCCAGAGATCCACAGCGATCTGTCTGTTGTCATGCTGGAACACATGAGATATTTTGATATGTAATTAAAGTTTAATGATGTTAGTTGCTCATTGACTTATTTGTTTCAATTCCTCACTGACAAATAATGTCAAAACATCGCACAGTTTCCTCACTGACAGAACTACAGCTGAGAAGGCGTGTTAGGGAACAGATACAGCTGAGTTGTGAGTAAAGCAAGAAAGTAATGGGCTGTTTTTTTTCTTGATTTAAAAAAATACTTAGTTGCTAATAAAATATCCTGTAACCCAACTAAAATTTAATTGGAAAATAATGAGAGGTTTGTTCTTAGTGAAGTTGCATTTCCAAGAGCACCACGGATCTCAGTAGACCTTGGATCAGGCCTCTAGCAAATATTTGTGTTCGATAAGAATGGAAACTGCTGTTCTCCAGTTGCTCAGTATATAAACACACATGGTGCCTCACCGACAGATAAAACAGATTAGACTGAGAGGTGAAGGAGCAGTTGTCCTCCTAGAGTCTTGGAAAAAAACCAGGTCTGTTTTCTACCTAAGAACACAAACCTGCAAGGGAAATAAATAAAAGCTTTGTTTTTCTTAGTATTTGGACAGAAGCTGGCTTTTTGCAGAGCACTTGCATAGTAACATTTGCTAATAACCAACCAAAAAAGGCTTTTCTGTTGGGAAAAGGCAGGTAGTTTTAAACCCCAATATTTCATTGAACTGTTATTCCAAATACAAAGACTGGAGCAGATATTCACGTGTCTAGAAAATAATTTCAGAAACTCCTGCCAAGTCTTTCAGCTCACAATCTTTCCATCAAGTGCCCTTCACCAGCACTAATGCGTGACAGGCAGTGTAAAGGTTTGTAACGAATGCATTAATATATTAATATGTAAATATATCATAGAATCATAGATAGAATCATGGAGTGGTTTGAGATGGACAGGACATTAAAGCCCATCCGGTTTCAACCTCCCTGCCATGGGGCAGGGACACATTGCTAAAGTAATTAATATAAATAGAAATCAAGTAATATAAATATTAATAAATTTATACATATAATATATTAATATGTATATTAATATATTAAAATTGCTCTCAACGTTGGACATGTGAATGCATCAGTATAAGTTAGAAGGGTTAAAGAAAAAGCATGTACTAATTGCTACAGAACACTGATCTCATTTAAACAACCAGATAGCAAGGAATAAAACAGCCTGTCCTAAAGATAAGATGACAAAGATGAGCTGGAACAGGGTCATGTAATCATTCTAATTGAAAAAAAAAAATAAAGATAAAACTTGGGGGATTTTGCCACCACATACTGCCAGCTCCAGAAGGGTGCATACATCACAGTCTGTATTGGTTTGCCATCATCAGCCAAGACACATAATGAAGATTTTTGAGGCCCTTGTCCTCCACATCGCTCCACAGCAGAGCCTGGCCAGCCTGCGTGAGCTTGTCAATGGGTACAAACAACTGACACCGGAGAATGAATGGAAATGGGAGCAATCCATTTGTTAACTATCACCCTGCCCTTCCCCAAAGGTTGTGTTCACTTTCATTACGCTCATTTCTGCAGTGCCAAATCCCTGGTTGATAGAAAAGGCTTCCCTCAAGGCAGCACACACCAGTGGGCAGGAGGCAGGCACGCAATGTGACTACCAGAGAGATTGACTCTCCAAAAGAACCCTGTGGACTCAGACTGGGAGATTGCCAGCCATGGATGGCCAGGGTCCCGCCTCAGTTGCTTTGGATCAACACCTTCTACGCCTGTGTTCAGCAGTTCAACAGAGATGCTTCTTCAGCCTTTGAGAGCCACTAAAAGGCAGCAAATTCTGAGTTTGTACATATTGATGGGAGTCCTGGAGTGCTACAAGTCAATACCTTGGTGACAGCCATTGTTTCTTATCTGACAAGATAAGGCTTGATGACAGCACAAACCTTTGAAGCAGCAACTCCACTTACAGAGAAATTGTATTCTTATTCTAAAACATAAAGGATTTGCTTGCACTCAGTTTTAATTCATGTCAGGCTTTTTGGCAAGCAAGTTTCAGCTCCAAGTTCCCTTGCCCTGCTTACTTTACCCAGCTGCCTCCCAATTTCAGATAGTGACTAGCTACTACACTGTAGCCTGCAAGAGAGGTTCAGAAGGACAAACAGGCCCAGGCAGTAAATATTCAGCTGCAACCAACAAAATGCATAAATATCTGAGAATGATGACTTACAAAGACAGAAACCCCTTGAGGCAGCGAGAGCACAGTAAACCCAACAGCGGTTTTAAGTCTGTACAGACAGAATCCTGGATTTCAAAGGTGCCTTGTTTAAAAATGTGTACACAGAAGCCAATCATAATTCAAAATTCCTCAGCACACAGAGCCTCTCCCAAAGCTACAACTTTCCCTATTCCAATTCCTTTTCAGGCTTCCCATCAACAACCACCACCACCAGCCCACCACACTCACTAGTTACTTATGTAAGAGTGCAAAAGGGGCCTCAAAAATTGTGAGTGTAGGTGTTCTAAATTACTGTTAAATGCAGAAGTCTCATTTTATCTACAGAAATTTAAATTATCCATAATTATCCTGCCTCTGATTACTATTAAACTATATAATAAGAGCCCAAGGTTACAACACCTGGTAAAGCTCGCTCCTAACTGTCATCCATTCAACTTATGCTCTAGTCCACTTTTAACAGCTTTGCAGTGTTATTACACAAATATAGGCAGGCAAAAAAAAAAGGATTTAATAACACATTTCACACTTGTATAACATGCAGATTATGTAAAAAGAATCCTCAAAGATTACCTCAGAGGTGTCAAATCTACAAGAAACTGCTCTGTATCTCTTGATCTGAGTGCACAGATTTGCGTTCAAGTAGATTCCCTACTTGTTGTGAACCATTTTGCAAATTGTTCACTGTGTTGTGCAGTTCTCTGAGTCACAGGGAAAGCAGAGACTTCCTGCAATCGAACTGGAATCCCCTTTCAGAACCTCCATGTCACATTTAATTACCACATGATGATGATTAAAATACCTATACCTAACATGGGAAGTCCTTGCATGGAATGTGCTCCAGCCCTCAGATCAAATTTATGGCCTCTGATCTTGCTCCAACAGCTCCGTGTCCTTCCTGTGCTGAGGACTCCAGAAGTGGACACAAGACTCCAGGTGAATCTTCCCTCCCTCACCCTGCTGGTCCCAGTACTTCGGATGCAGCCCAGGACATGGTTGGCTTTCTGGGCTGCAAGTGCACATTGGCAGCTCCTGTTGAGCCTCATATTCCCTTATAAGTAAGTCCAATATTGTACATTTTAAAATATAGTCTGTTACCCCAGATATCGAGCAACCAAAACTAGTTTTCCTTTTGTGATGCACAATTGTACAGAAAAGCTGCTTTCCCACTCCTGAAAAAAAAATGGTTTCTCCAAAAATTAATACTTTTTGGACTTGGGGTTCCAGCCTGAGTCTGCTCTGAGAGCAAATGCATTTCTTAAACATCCCAAACACAACGTGAAAGCCTCATGCTTGGGTTGCTGAGTGAACTCCCAAGCCTTGGGGTTTCTGCAGATCCAGTGAACCACACAGAGCAAAGCCTCCTAAGCTGCCCTTGACAGTCACCCTGCTGCTATCAAACCTGACAGGCACAGCCCTCCTGTTTGCCTGAGTACACGTTTCAGCGTCTACTCATGTGGCTTTGGGGTCCCACCCAGTAACACAGCACAAACTGAGACACCACTGACGCTTTTGTTTCCCTCAAGATAAGCCTCTGACACACCAAACTGTCCTGCTGTGGAGTTGGCAAAGTCATCTCAGGGCAGCAACCTGGGAGCAGCTTCACCACCTGCACATCCCTGTCTCCCTCTGTAACCCTCTCAGACAGGGAGAGGAGCTTCCAGGGGAGCAAAAGGGCCGGCACCCAGGCAGTCCTGCAGCCCAAGCAATTCAGCAATGTGGCAGACAAGGCCCATGATTGTGGGTAAAGGTGGGCAGTGAGGAAGGAGCATCTTAAGAGAAGTATCTCACGGTATAGCTTCTCTTCTAGAGAAGAGGAGGCTGAGGGGAAGCCTCATCACTCTCTCTCTGCAGGTCCTGGAAGTGGAAGTTGCAGTGAGGTGGGTGCTGGGCTCTTCCCAAGTAACAAGTGACAAGACAAAAGGAAATGGCCTCAAGTTGTACCAGGAGAGATTTAGATTCCAGATGAGGAAAATTTCGTTAGTGAAAGAGTGGTGAAGCCCTGGCAAAGACTGCCCAGCGGAGTGGTGGAGTCTTTATCCCTGGAGGGGTTAAAAAAATATGCAGACATGGCACTTGGGTACATGGTTTAAGACATGAAGAAGGACTTGGGGGTGCTGGGTGATGAGAACCTTGACATGAGTCAGGAAATGTGAGCTCTCAGCCCATATCAGCTGTGTCCTGGGCTGCATCCAAAGCAGTAGGACCAGCAAGGTGAGGAAGGGGATTCTACCCCTCTACTCCTCTCTGGTGAGACCTCACCTGGAGCCCCCGATATAAGAGGCAGATGGAACTGTTGGAGAGAGTGCAGAGGAGGCCCTGGAGATGATCTGAGGGCTGAAGCAGCGCCTATACAAAGCCAGGCTGAGACCTGGGGTTGCTCAGCCTGGAGAAGACAAGGCTATGGGGAGAGCTTAGACCAGCTTCTAGTGCTGAAAGGGGCCTCGGGAAAGCTGGGGAAGGTCTCTTCTTCAGGGAATGCACAGAGAGGACAAGGGGGAATAACTTGCAGCTGAAAAAGAGGAGATTGAGATGAGACTTTAGGGAGAAACATTTTGCTGTGAGGGTGGGGAGGCCCTGGCCCAGAGCAGTGGTGGCTGCCCCATCCCTGGAGGGGTTCGAGGCCAACATGGATGGGGCTTGGAGGTCCCTTCCGACCTAAACCGTTCTGTGAGTCTGTGATTTAGCAGACACGGTGGGGTTGGGCTGACAGTTGAACTGGATATGCTTTGATTTTATAAGCTGACCCACCCTACCCCTGAAAGGGCCGGAACTGAACACGTCCCGGGCAGGATGGCACATCCCCCACTACCCACCTGCGCTGCAAGCTGCAAGCTGAGGGGAGAGCAGGGCAGCGCCCGCCAGCGCAGCCCCTACGCCGATTGCGCGGCGGATCATCCCAGCGCAGCCCCTACGCCGATTGCGCGGCGGATCATCCCAGCGCAGCCCCTACGCCGATTGCGCAGCGGCGCGGGCAGGAAGGGGCGGGCAGTGTAGAGGAGCGGCGGGTCCGCGGGAGGCCGCGGCGGCTGCAGGTCGGGCCGGGAGGGAGGGTGGTGGAGCGGGAGCGGCTGGGGCGGCGCTGCGGGACTTGGGGCGAGCGGGCGGGAGCCGCTTCCGCAGCTGAGGGGCTGCGGGTGGGCTCCTCATGCGTGCCAAAAGCCTTGCTTTCTGTTAAAAAAATACCCGAAAACCAGACAACTGTGTCCTTGTCAGGAAACGTTTCAGACACGAAGGGTTTGCCATGGAAGTTAGTTCCCGCAGCTGTGGAGATGTTGCTCCTCGCAGCTTTCCCAGCTGAGGAGTTCCCTCTTCTCTGTGGATCACGTTCTTTGGCAGCTTCGCTTGAGCCACTGCTGCCTCAGCCTGTAAAAACCCAAGGCCTTAGCTTTGCAGCTACTGTAGCTTTTAGGCTTCCCCTCTCCTCCTCCATTCTGTCTTTGATCTCTGTTCACAGAATCATAGTCATGGAATGGGTTGGGTTGGAAGGTATCTCAAAGACCATCCAGTCCCACCCCTGCCATGGGCAGGGACACCTCCCACGGGATCAGGGGCTCCAAGCCCCATCCAGCCTGGCCTGGAACCCCTCCAGGGATGGGGCAGCTTTGGCCAGGACTTCCCCACCCTCACAGCAAAACATTTCTCCCTAAGATCTCATCTCAATCTTCCCTCTTTCAGCTGAAAACCATTCTCTCTTGTCCTGTTCCTACCTTCCCCGATCTCCCTGCAGCCTTTTCCAGGCTGAACAAGCCCTCTCAGCCTGTCCTTGGACAGGAGGTGTTCCAGCCCTTGGATCATCTCCGTGGCCTCCTCTGGACCTGTTCCAACAGTTCCATATCTTTATGTTGGGTACAGGGTTCCAGGTAGGGTCTCCCCAGAGCAGCTTACAGGAGCAGAATCTCCTCCCTTACCCTGCTGGTTACTCTTCTGATGCAGCCTAGGACATAGTTGGCTTTCTGGGTTACAAGCATAGCCAGGATATTTTACAGCTAATGTTTTGTATTAGCACTATCTGCAGTGGTGTCTGTATCACATTTGTGTTTTTCCAGCAAGATACTGGATTCTAATTGTGTTCCGTGTGTGCACTTTGTCTCTACAGATTAAAAGCAGAGGCCACGGCATTCCTGGCATGTAAGCACGTATGTGGCTCTGGTGACCTACTCCTGTCCCCAAGAGGTCTCATCTGCCCCAGTGTTTCTGCAGTCAGTGTCCAACATTAGGCACAACATAGCTGTGCTCTGCACTTCTGTGCCTAGGTAAGGGAGCTTTTGGCCAGCTCTATCTGAATAGTTAACTACAGCTACTTCTCTGAAGTTAACGGGATGCCTCATTAACTTTTGAGGGCATGAGATTAACCTGTCAGCAATTTGGTCACTGCTGTCATAGTCCAGAACAAACAAGATGCCAGCAGCTTTGTATTGCTCCTTCCAGCTGTGGAGAACACATTTATATTGTATAGTGTTAGATCCACAAAAGGATTACCTTTCTGCTTCCCAAAAAGGGTTGCAGGAGCCACTATATAAAATGCATCACCTCTCAAGACAACAAAGGCTTTGTGTGAAAAGTGAGCACTGGAAGCATTAAAAAATTTCTCTTTCAAGTGACAGTTCAGATTAGAGCAATGCTGTTGACTACTGAATCACATTGTTTGAGACAAATTGAATTCTTGTGCCACAAGCTGTAAATAACCTTGGGGATTAATTCTTAGCTTTCAATTTCCTCATCGTGACCTTAGTAGCAGAACTTTTTGGCCCAAGTTTTCTTTACTAAGTTGTGTGTTGCACTTTTTCTGCTGGATGTCTGAAAATCCAAGCCCATTTTTTCCTGGATATGGATAGATAGGGATGTTGAGGGATGGACATTGAGTGTGCTGATCAGAGCATCTTCAGAGCAAAGTCTTTCAAGACCTTCCTCTTTATATTCTGGATGCTCAGCATCATGAATGATTTCTTGCATAACAGCGATAAAGTTGCATGCCGGAAGCCACTATGGTGTCACTCCACAATTATTCACATTTTTTATGTTATTAGGCAACAAGGTAAAGCAATTGTATTGTTTCTGAATCCTTTTGGTGCTTCACTTGTCTTACGAGAATGAATCTATCACACCAGAGAAGGGGATTTTAGTTTCAGTGCCATCTCCCATAACAAGTTAATAAATCTGTGCTCAGAGGTGAGCAGGCATGCCAAGTAGTTGCAGAGTTATCAAAACTTTAAGGATAAAGTTATTTCTGGGCAAATTGGCCTGTAAGTCTGGATGTTCTAGAAAGATCAGAGATGTGAAATGGATTTGGGTGTCCAAGTGAATGCTTTAGAGCTCCTGAGCTAATACAACTCTTTGGATTTTTGTTAGGCAGTCATAGGAAGCTAAGAGGCCCATCCGGTGCCTTCACAGCTGCAGTTCATTGAGTGTAAATGCTGCTGGGTGTTGAGATTGGCACCAGAATGGGCCCCCTAGGGCCAGGATTGATCCCAGGCACCCACTCTCTCCAAGGAAGTGTGATCTGGCCAGTCCCTTCTCTAGCTGGTACAGAAATAACAGTTTGTTTATTCCTGGGGACTCTGCTCCCATCTTGCTGGAATGTGATGTTTCTATGCGATTAGACCAAGATGCCTTAGGCCCATATGCTGGATGACTTGTGTGTTTGGGGGGCTGAACTCTCTCAGGGACAGGGGTGTGAGTTACCATAACTATCAGTCATTGAGTGATGAATTTTCTTGTAGTTACCGTTAGCAGTTGAACAGTGAAAGCCTTCAGAAATAGGAATTGCTTCAAATACATTTCTGAGTGGGAAGGTAAGACGGACACCTTTCCTGGCAGACCCTGACAGATATATGCAGACAACACAATCTCTTTAAAAAGAGCTGCTCCTGTGCTGCATTTCTTTCTCCTAGGACTCATAAACTACCCCATAAATGGTGGCTGCATGCCCCGAGTTTCAGTACTCAGTTCCATACGGGCTCCTAATTCCTGTTCAGCCACTTTCCTTCCTACAGGGTTCTGAAGTGAGGAGACATTCAGATGGGATTATATAATGAAAGAGGTGATTTGGGCCCCTCAGAAACCAACTGAGTCTTGGTGAAGTCAGTAGAAATTACAGGCAATGAGCAGCTTTGGAACAGATTGTTACCCATGCTGAATTGTGAAATGAGCTGTTGTCTCTGCCTGAATTCAGCCATCTTGATTAGTTGCTTTTATCACCAGGGTAGCTCCAGCAAGCAGTCGGGAGCCATTAAGTTAAAAGCGTGAAGTCAAAAGGTGCAGACACATCTGCATTCTAAAAAGAAATGTTGTTACTCTGCTCTAGATCTGTATGGCACAGGGATCTTGTGTTGAGGCAAAAAGCAGTGGCAAGTTGTATAGAGGAGACAATATTACACGTGAAGCTTATCAGTGTCCATGGGACGTATTGATAGTCCTCATAGGTTGATGATGAGAGAGGTAAATGATTTCCCACCAGCTGTACTGGCCCCTCACCAGGTGCAGAGCTCTTCTTTTACATAATGTTTTTATAATAAACTTGTGAATGATATACCTGAGTGGAGCCCAGACACTGGGCATCTTGGAGAGGGCTTCTCCTTTCACTGTGTGAAGTGTTGCCAGCTTATTTTGTGCAAAACTTGTGAGGACTAGTGAACAGAAATTCTCCTGTTGTCTTCTTTGGCCACAACACAGTGTTGGGAGGGCATAAGTCTTCAAGTTGGACCTTAACAGGCTTGACTTAATACCGACAGCAAGTGTGACAGTGAGAAAGCAAAGGCAATTTATCACCTTGCTTCCTAGTTTCCAACTGATTATTGTGTTTGGGTTTTTTACTTCTGCTTTTTCCTTGTTGAACTTGCAGGTAAACATGGCAGCGGAGGAGAAGTGGAAAGGCTGGCCTTCAAAACAGCACAGCAGGGCTGAGCAGGCAGGTGTAAAGGAACCGTGTGCGCTCCTGGCCCAGCAGCTGGGGGAACCGGGAAGATTTGCTTATGCGGCGCTTTGTGGGATATCCCTAGCATGGCTGTTCCCTGAAAAAGAGCAAAGGTACTGCTTGGGGTGGGAAGGGACAAGCAAAGGAGGTGGCAGCTTGGATGGAGCTGGTACAAATGCTGGGGGTGTTTCTGAAGCCAGGGAAGTGGAAGACTGTTTTGCCATTTGGTGTTTTCTTAATTGGACTGATTTCTCTCTTACATCTTTTATACTTCAGCACAAGTTGCATCCCTGCATACTGCGAACTTGAAAGCATGTGTTGAAGCAAGGGCTAGCCCCATTCAGGTTGCTTGCTTGTTTGTTTCACAAAGATACCATTATGGAGCCTTAACTGCTACAGTTGCCTTCCAGCTCCTTCAGGACGGCCTTTATTGAGAGCTTTGTGAAATGGCTTCACCTGCCTGAAGCTGTCTTGCCTGCCATGACAGCATTTGCCAGTGGCTTAGGAGGTGAGGGCACAGAAACGTTTGCCCAGATTTTGCTGAAGGATCCCATCTTGAAAGAAAATCCAGTTGTCATTACTCAAGTAAGTTCATGTGCTCCCTTTGCCCTTGTTTGCTTTTACTGAAGAGATTTGTCATATGTGGCTGAAACTGAAGTTCTGTATTTGTAGGCAAGGGAGTAAAATCAGTATTTCTGAGATGCTTATAATTCTGAGCAGCCGTAAGGGTGACTGGCAGCCATTGTATCCATCAACACCTCATGGAGGCCATGAAATGAGGCACAGTTACTGTCCAGTCAATTAATATCTCGTGTTTTTCGTGCTTTCTGTTTACAGAACAGAGCTGTCAGGCTTTTTACCTTGTATTATTGCAGTGCATATTGCAGTATTGATTTATATATGCGTTCTACAGATTTTGGTGAAACACTGACTATGATAGACCCTGTTTTCATTTGTTTAAAAGCCACCACACCTGTAATACAAAACATGAAGGGCAATGAAGCTGGTGAAGGGGCTGGAGAGCAGGCCTTGTGAGGAACGGCTGAGAGAGCTGGGGGTGTTTAGCCTGAAGAAGAGGAGGCTGAGAGGAGACCTCATTGCTCTCTCCAACTCCCTGAAAGGAGGTTGTGTAGAGGAGGGAGCTGGGCTCTTCTCCCAAGTGACAGGGGACAGGATGAGAGGGAATGGCCTCAAGCTCTGCCAGGGGAGGTTTAGGCTGGACATTAGGAAAAAAAATATTCACAGAAAGGGTCATTGTGCACTGGCAGAGGCTGCCCAGGGAGGTGGTTGATTCACCTTCCCTGGAGGTGCTTAAGGCACAGGTAGACAAGGTGCTAAGGAGCATGGTTTAGTGTTTGATAGGAATAGTTGGACTCGATGATCTGGTGGGTCTCTTCCAACCTCGTTATTCTATGATTTCCAGGCCCTTTTTTTCCAGTCAACTTTGTCCAGAAATCAAGAAATTATTGTGACTTTGTTTTCTTTCACTGAGAAAGTATTACTGAGACTGGTACTACTCCATAATATTCTGATGTAAAGGTAGAAGAAACGAAGTATTTTGGTAGTGTTCACCTTTGCTGCAGGGTCTCAGCTGTGGAGGATACCTCCTGATCCAGGCTTATGTGCAGGACAAAGAGTACAGCAGACTGCTGCTGCCATGCATAACGTGGCCACTGCCACATTGTGCCCCATGCTGTCTACCACACGCAAGGAAATAGTGAGACGTGCTGCATTCAGACAGAGCTCTGGCGCTGAGTAATAGTTACCACACACCTGCCTGCAGCAGCAGCCTAACAAACGCAGATGTGAGAACACAGCTGTGTTAGAAAAGATGCAATAAGAGTGAACACGCTTGGTCATCAGCAGTTCCCATATCTCATCCATCTTCCATGTCTCCTACTCAGTCCAGAAAAGGCCTCGGGAGATCAGTGAACATCCGTATGTTACAGCACCCAAAGGCCTGTAACAGTACGAGCACAGCAACAGAGAATCTTAACCTGTATTAGTAGGTTAGGACAGATCTAAAGTAAGAGCAGCTGTTTTGAACACAGCATTCTGCCACGGAAACTGTCAGCCTCTGGCCTGGACAGACGCACATTCTCCTGGGTAAAAAACTGGCTGGATGGCCAGGCCCAGAGAGTGGTAGTAAATGGTGTTAAATCCATCTGGAGGCCAGTTACAAGGGGGGTTCCCCAGGGCTCAGTGCTGGGTCCAGCCCTGTTCAATGTCTTCATCAATGACCTGGATGAAGGCATCGAGTGCTCCCTTAGCAAGCTTGCAAATGACACTAAGCTGGGTGGAAGTGTTGATCTGCTAGAGGGTAGGGAAGCTCTGCAAAGGGATCTAAACAGGCTGGACTGCTGGGCTGAGTCCAGTGGGATGAGGTTTAACACGGCCAAATGTCGGGTCCTGCACTTGGGGCACAACAACCCTATGCAGAGCTACAGACTGGGAGAAGTCTGTCTAGAAAGCTGCCAGGAGGAGAGGGACCTGGGGGTGTTGGTTGACAACCGACTGAACATGAGCCAGCAGTGTGCCCAGGTGGCCAAGAAGGCCAATGTCATCCTGGCTTGTATCAGAAATGGTGTGACCAGCAGGTCCAGAGAGGTTATTCTCCCTCTGTACTCAGCACTGGTGAGGCCACTCCTTGAATACTGTGTCCAGTTCTGGGCCCCTCAGCACAAGAAGGATGTTGAGGCTCTGGAGCAAGTCCAGAGAAGAGCAACGAGGCTGGTGAAGGGGCTGGAGAACAGGCCTTATGAGGAACAGCCGAGAGAGCTGGGGGTGTTTATCCTGGAGAAGAGGAGGCTGAGAGGAGACCTCATTGCTCTCTACAACTACCTGAAAGGAGGTTGTGTAGAGGAGGGAGCTGACCTCTTCTTCCAAGGGACAGGGGACAGGACAAGAGGGAATGGCCTCGAGCTCTGCCAGGGAAGATTTAGTCTAGAGATTAGGAGGAAGTTTTTCACGGAAAGGGTCATTGTACACTGGCAGAGGCTGCCCAGGGAGGTGGTTGTTTCACCTTCCCTGGAGGTATTTAAGGCACGGGTGGATGAGGTCTTGAGGGACTTGGTTTAGTGTTTGATAGGAATGGTTCGACTCGATGATCTGATGAGTCTCTTCCAACCTGGTGATTCTATGATTCTGTGAAGTTGTTTGCTCAAAATCAGTAAATCCACACTAGGTTCTTGCTGTATTTAGATGGCTTGGTATTTCCCAGCCTGGTTCCCTCATTCTCTCTGGTTTTGGATGGATTCTCTAGATCTCTGCAAGCCTTCCTGCATTACAGCTGAGTTTATGAATTTTGGTGAAATTTAGCTTCTGCTTGCTCCAAGCTTGCATTGCATTATGGCTCTGTGTGCTTTTAGAGAGGTGGCTTTGGATCCACAGGAGGATGCAGTATTTTGCTCTGACCCAGGGAGCTGAGGCAATTTTCACCTGGATTCCGGTGGAATGCAGAAGCCATAGACAGCCGTTCTATGAACAGCTGAAAGCAAAGCTTGCGATTAGCCCTCAGTCTAATGCCACAGCATCGGTACCTCATGCAATTGTGTTTATAGGCCAGGCTATTGGTTTTGTCAAAGGAACAGGCTTGTGTAGAGTGAGGCAGCAGAGGCTTGCAGGGTGACTTTGGGGAAGCAAACTGCTATGTGGGAAATGTCAGTGAATCTGACTGAGATCAGCTTTTTCCTGATCACCTGAAGATAAACAAACTATGGGACAAAGCTATGTGAATTCTTGATCTATCACTTTATGGTACTCTTGGTTCTTTGTGTTCAGCTGCTTCTGAGGCCACATTTACTGTTTGTTTAACAATCATGCACTGTCATTACTCAGCTGCTCAGTGGTCCTGCTGGCACCAACACCTGCATTTTGAATGCCCTTCTCCACTGAGGATGTTGCATGAGGTTAGGAGGTTAGGGGGAGTCTCACCATTGATTCAATGAAAATTTGAGGATTATGGATTTTTATCTTTGTTTGTCATGGCAGGCAAGTGTTGGTTAACTGACTTAAGGACAGTCAGAGCACACAGGCTATGGGTGTGGTATGAGAAGGAAGTGCCACAAAAAGAGGTGAAGAAGTGATGATATGTGAGAAAGTGTTGAAAGTTCTTATCATGAATTTTTTTTTCTGCTCTGAACATTCTCAGAATGCCCATTTTCCTGTGTTTTTCGCTGTGATGGGGATTGGGTGTTTTCTGTTGTTGAGGAAATGGATTTTGAACTTGCAGCAATTCATAGGAAGCTGGCAAAGACTCTGAATCAGTATCGCTTCTCTTTCTTTGTGAAGCCCCTCAGTCACACGGGCAGTGATCTAGTGCAGAGTTCACAGGGAGACTCAAGACACCAACTTCAAAACAGGACTGAAATATAGTAACTACTACTTAGAGGAGGAAAACAAACAACCCATGAACCAATCTAATCAGTGCTGATTGGATTCCAAGGGACTTGAACAGCAGTACGTGCAAAACCTACACAAGTTAGAAATACCTGAGCATGTGAATTGGCACAGATGCAATAAAAACAGTAGTTCCAGTTTATCACCACATTACTTCCATCCATCCCTCACTGTTTGAAATGCATGAGTATAAACACTTAGGCCAGGGTTTTAAAAGAGATTATTTGATATTTGGTCCCACAGATGATACCAGACAAGTTGTACTGGTCCTGAGCCAACCTCCACAGCTCCCTTTGCAACACACAGGGAGAGTTTATTGTCTGTAAGCAGTCTCTGCACAAACCAGTAGCCCTGCTCTAGAGGCTGCTAACAGCAGTCCATTGAAAATAATGGCAATAAGGTCAGAAGCTTCACCTTGTTCTGGACTTCAGTCTCTTTGCTTGGTCCACTTTCTGTGTGGGGCTCCAAGCCTAGAACCTGGGCTTTGACACCTTTGTGCCAAGTCCTTCCCCACAAACCACAGCAGGAAAGGAGGTGGTGATGGTGTCTGCGTATCTGATACCTTTGTAGTTACAGAACTCGAGCTCTGCAAAGCTGGGGTTACATTCCTCCCTCTGCCTATTAATGTCTCCATTTCCCCCATCCCACCAAGAAGCCTGGAGAACAGTCTGCAGCATGTGGGCATACACAGAACACTCATTGAAGCCTTTTTTCTGCAGCATGGTGACTTGGGAACAGAAGAGACCTGACCTAATGGCTAATTTAGTTAAAAAGGATATTTACACACTGGAGACAGCAAGCAGGACCTTCCTTTTCCTGGGGGATCACTCTGGCCATTGAGGTGCGGGATGAAAGAGCAGTGGCAACTGCTTTATGCACAGCCCAACAGATGACTTCTGGAAATGCTTATCCTGTTAGGCCACGAAAGACGGCTTTCTCTGTGGATGGGAGCAGCCACTCAGATACTTGGCAGTAGGGGAGTGTGTGTGAAATAAACCCACCCTCTACTCTACTCTGATATGACCTCACCTGGAGCCCTGTACCCAGTTCTGGAGTCCTCAGCACAGGAAAGATGTGGAGCTGTTGGACTGAGTCCAGAGGAGGCCACGGAGAGTTCAAGCACCTCCCATACTAGGACAGGCTGAGACAGTTGGCGTTGTTCAGCCTGGAGAAGAGGAGGCTGTGGGGAGATCTTAGAGCAGCTTCCAGTACTGAAAGGGGCTCCAGGAAAGCTGGAGAGGGGCTGTTGATCAGGGAGAGCAGGGATAGGACAAGGGAGAACGGTTTTGAGCTGAAAGAGGGGAGATTGAGATGAGATCTTAGGGAGAAATGTTTTGCTTTGAGGGTGGAGAGGCCCTGGCCCAGGCTGCCCAGAGCAGTGGTGGCTGCCCCCTCCCTGGAGGGGTTCCAGACCAGGCTGGATGGGGCTTTAATCGCCCTGATCCATGGGATTTGTCCCTGACCATGTTAGGGGGTGGAACTGGATGGGTTTTGAGATCCCTTCCATCCTGAACCATTCTCTGGTTCTATGAAAACATTAGGACAGCAGTGGAGCAAAGGTTTTGGGTGTGTGTCTTGTGAAAATCACTCACAGGTGAGATTCAGCTGCCTCAGTCCTTTGGGTTCCCCAGTACTTTGCAAAAGCTCTATTCTCCTCTATGAAGTAGCAGATGCTTCTTATGTGAAAATTATATTCAGAGTCCAGGCACTCGCTTTGTTTTACCTGTAATAAAGTTTGCCCTTTTCTAGCAGCATTGAATAAGGATGGTTGTTCTCCGTTTGACACTTCTCATGCAGCAGAGAAAAGACTAGAGACATTTTTACACTACAAATTTTGCTTAGGAGTTTACAGGACTAATAATCATAAACTCTAGCAGCATTGTTTGTGTTCCCAAAGGGCTGAAGGATTCTCTGTAAAACTCAGCTGTGCTTTATTAGGTTTAGTAGAGGACAGCAGCCAGACTGAAACAATGCTTAGTGGTGCACTCAAACTTTATTCAGTGACAATAAAAGTGGAGAACATAGTAGTAAAAACATTGGCCTCTTTTTTTTTTCATGGATTTCTCTATAGAATCCATCTATTGGATTGATCTGGTTTTCCAGTTTCTATTGGATGAAGAGCCAACACAAGAAGCCAAGTCCCTCAGCCTTGACAGATGGCCGTAAATTCTGAGTTTTCTGGCTTTGCGTACTTAATCTGAAAGAACCCATACCACTTCAGCCTTACCACCTAGAGCTGTGAATTCCCAGAACACCAAAGGAAAGTGGAACCACTGATCCATTAGAGCAGCATTCAAAGCTGTTACTCACTTTGGAAATACAATTCTACATGGAGCAACAAAGCTGGTGAAGGGTCTGGAGAACAGGCATTATGAGGAACGGCTGAGAGAGCTGGGGGTGTTTAGCCTGGAGAAGAGGAGGCTGAGAGGAGACCTCATTGCTCTCTACAACTACCTGAAAGGAGGTTGTAGAGAGGAGGGAGCTGGGCTCTCCTCCCAAGGGACAGGGGACAGGACAAGAGGGAATGGCCTCAAGCTCCGCCAGGGGAGATTTAGGCTGGACATCAGGAGGAAGTTTTTCACACAAAGGGTGATTGGGCATTGGGAGAGGCTGCCCAGGGAGGTGGTTGATTCACCTTCCCTGGAGGTGTTTAAGGGACAGGTAGACGAGATGCTGAGGGACATGGTTTAGTGTTTGATAGGAATGGTTGGACTCAATGATCCGACAGGTCTCTTCCAACCTGATGATTCTATGGCTTAGAGCAAGCAGAAGGCATTAGAGAGGCAAGAGAATTAGAGCCCAGTTTCTCCAAACTTTGAAGTCCAATGTATCATGATGCTTTCATGTGCAATAAGATCATTAGTAACAAAAATTATGGGATGCTTCAGCAGGTACCAAGCATTATCCGCTTCTGTCCAGCTGTTTCCACCTGCATATGGAGAATTTTTTACTGGAAGCACCTGGCTTTGCTGTAGCTCACTGGCTTCCCATGTTTATGAACTGACATGCTGTATTAATTAGTCATGATTTAATGGTTTTTCATGCCCCTGTTTTCATACCTTCAGGCATACATCATGAGTTTTAATTTGAGTGTTCCTTTCTTTTCTTTTCAGGACCTTCTCTTCTTCTCTCTTAGAGATGGTAAGTTCACCCAGCATTTGTTCTTTGTCAATAATATTGATGAGTTTACATCTGATACTTTAAAATTCTCAAAATGTTGAAGGTACCAACCATCTCAGCTTCCTTTACAGCAAAGGCAGCAAGGTCTTTCCCTGTGTCCACTACAGGAAAAACAACTATTTTATTAGGAATGGCTAGTGGTACCTGTTAGAAATGGAACAACTGTTCACTTCCTTCCCTTCACATGCAAATGGACGTGATGGTAGAAAAGTTCTGGAGTTTAGTACCTGGAGTGAGGTGTTCTTTCTCCAGTGCTTCCAGGTGTGCAGGCCACGTCTTCTTTTAGGAAGGCAGAGAAGCTGTTGTGAACATCTCAGCTTGGCAAATTTTCTACAGATTGCTGGTTGTCTAGAAAATAAACTATTCAGGGAATAAGTTCCAGAACATCATGTGAAAGCTGTTACAAATAAATGTTATTTTACTCATGTATTATGTTACATGTAAAACCATTTTCTGGTTTACAATCATAACGTGGAGTAGTCTGATAAAATTAATGAAATAAAGACTGGCTACTGAACAAGATGATGATCTCTAAAGAAACTGATTTATATCACCACTTGCATCTTTAAAATCTCTGTGTTTGACCCTGTTTTCTGAGGAGAGACTTCACTGGCTGCTGATGAGCTGGTTTCACTGCAGGACAAAGAACTGGTTTTGTTCTTGCTTTATTTTTAATGGAAAATTTACAAGTCCTTTGTTGCAAAACTGCTTACTTGGCCAACCAAGAATTTAAAAATAATGTATTTTCAAGCCTTGCTGACTTACAGTCAAGCTGGCTGAGTAAAAGGCTCAGCTGTGTATTAGCAGGCAGGATGCTACTTGTTAAAATCCCTGCTTGGACATGAGAGACATGGCACGTATTAGCAGGTAAATACTGACCTTATTTCTTAACGAAGCATACATTTTCACAGTGGCATCATTAAAGCCTACAGAAGTAGTTTGGTATCTTTTTAATGATGGTAATAAATAAATAATAGATTGCCAAATGCAATATTCGATCTACGTGCACTGCATATCAGAAACATGCTTTGTAGTTGGGTCTTGCTGTTATCTTTACCCACACCTGGAGAAGTAATTGCATTTTTTATCCCCGGGTACACCAAGAACTCTACAGAAGGGTTTACCATCAGGAAGCAGCAAGTGTTGCTGATACCCATGAGAAAAGCAAGAGTTGGCACAAATAATTTACAATCTAGTACATTTAAAATATCTTTCCTCTAAGAACACCTGCTGATAAGCCCAGAAGTAATCATTGCTCCTGTCACATGTTATCCAAGTGTATTTGTATTGTCCGCTCCCACATCACCAGGAGGGAAGTACAAATGCACACATTTGCTGGGTGGGCCCATGTGTAATTTAAACTGCAGAGTCCCTCTTGTTGCCAACTAGATTAATTTAATATAAAGGTTTTTGCATTGGTGCATCCTGAGGTGTGCTGTGCCATCCATGTATGTTTGATATTTCCAGTTAGGACTCTTGAGAAGAGACATGCTTCCTCTCCAGAGCCGTGAGGCCTCTCTCATAGAGTTTGAGGACCAAAGGATTTGAGATTCTTTTTCTGCTGTATGGCATTACCTAGCGTAGTGACTCTGCTCACAGGATGCATTTGCAGGGATGAAGTATATTCCATTCTCTTCTCAAGACAATAGGAGTTGTCTTCAAATACATGAAAGACAAAGAGGGCCTGAGTTATGCTTGTACATAATGTGCATATGCTTGTACATATCCATACTCTAGCACAGCTGAGACCATCACACGCTGTTTAATCCAGTGCAGACTGATTGATTTCCTTGGCTTCTCTCTAAGGGTACTACGATGCTCGAGCAAGGGTGTTGATCTGCCACATCACCTGGCTGCTGAGAATACCCTCAGAGGAGCTAGAAGCCCTAGAGGAATCTCTGCTTGAGAGTCTGAAGGAAGAAAAAAAGGAAGAGTCAGAGTAAGAACATTTGTGTTGACCATCGGATGAAAAGCTGTTACTGATGCTTGAAAGTTTTGCAGTAATTGTTTGTGTCTAAGACAAGTCTCTGATTGTTTCCCCCCATGGCTTTTAGCGTAATCATTTATGACTTGATTAGGTTTGCAGAGCCTTCACAGCACTTTGCTGCACAGAGAAGCCGGAAGGTTCAGCATTCATAAAGTCAGAGCTGAGACCCAGCCTTGCAAGGTGGAAAAGGCTGCTCCGCACTAAAAATCCTTGTTTCCTTGTTCCAGTTGCCTCTCCCTGACTATGGGTTTTGCTTAATACATCAGAAAGATCTTGTGTCTCTTGGCCCAGTGTCTTTCTAATAGAACTGCCTTTGTAGAGTGTAGTTCCTGTAAATATCAGGATTAGATACTTAGCTACTGATTTTCTGTGGATCTGTCCTTCTCTGTATCCTGTTTTATAGAATAATTTGAGTTGGAAGGGACCTTAGAGATCATCCAATTCCAACCCCACTGTTCTGGGCAGGGACATATCCCACTAGACCAAGCTGCTCAAGGCCCCATCCAACCTGGCCTTGAAACACTTCTAGGGATGGAGCATCCACAACTTCCCTGGGCAGCCTGTTCCAGTGCCTCACCACCCTCCTTATGTCTAGTCTAAATCTTTCCCTCTCCATTATATAGCCATTATATATATGTTTAAGACACAGCTGTCTAACCGTTATTGAAGGAAGATCTCTGAGGGCAACAATCTGTAGCTTTCAATACTTATGGACGTGACTCCTAATTCTGTGTTATTAAATGTAAGATTAATTCTCTTAATCGACAGTTCTTTGATGTGAAGCAGCCAGAATGTCAATATCTATAAGAAATTAGTATTTTTCTGTTTCACTTAGTGGAGAGGAAGTGTGTTAAGGTTTAGCAATATGTAAGACAGTAAACGTCTGTAGTGAACTTTTCAAGGAGCTGAAATAGTTTTATCTGTGAACTCAGCAAACAGGTTATGAAATTAACCTGAGTGCTGAGAACAGCTTTAATTGCTATCCATGACACAGAACAGTTCAGATGTTATTAGGGGATTCAGCATGTGATGAGTATTATTCAGTTATAGCTTTAAATAACGCTTAACTTTATAGCACACTGTGAAAAGGGAAAGTCAAAATAATGTCAAAGATCGTGGACTGCTAAACAGGAGTGAGAGCACTGGCACGTGAGAGCAAGGGTTGGCATTAATGGAGGCAGTTCTGCTGTGGCTCATGGAAATAGACTTGGTCCTGGGCCTCACCAGTGCTGAGAGTAGGGTGTCGCTTGCAAAGATGATGCTTCACTTAGATACAAAGAATAAAATTCTCTGTCAACCAGGCTGTGGCTCCTGTGGCATAACCAGACAGACAGTAGCATGTCTGATAATGGCAAGAGCGACTGGAGGATTACACTGAGTACTTACCAACATGATTGTCAAACATTGTGGCTAGTACAGTGGGTTTTGTGTGTATCTGGCCTGGCAAAAACCATGGGTTTCAGTAGTGTTCTTTGCCCAAGTTGCAGCCATGAAAATAAATGCCTGTTAGATAAAAGGAAAGAAAAGTGATGAATCATGGAATCACTAAGTTGGAAAAGACTGAGATCGTCAAGCCCAACTGTACCTGTCCACTGATAAATTATATCCCTAAGCATCTCACCTCCGCATCTTTTAAACACCTCCAGGGATGGGGACTCCCCCACTTCCATCAGCAGCCTCTGCCAGTGAGAACCCTTTCAGTGAAGAAATTTTTCCTACTGTCCAACCTGAACCTGCCCTCGTGCAACTTGAGGCCATTAGCGAGGTGCGAAGGGAGCAACACAAGACTGCACTGTGAACACATTTATTAGTGCAGTATGAAAAAAAGCAAGAGGCTGAGATTTGTGGGGTATCAATGACCCTTTGCTTGTTTTGAAGTTAGGAGGTAATGCAGAAAGGAGGAGAATTTAAACGTGTTGCCATGTTTTTGGGCAGGGAATGCATTTAACACCTGCTTAGGGTGCTTCCAGCACTGACCATCCACTGGAAGAATTTTGGAACAATAATGGCCAAACTGGGGTTTGGCAGCTTTTGGTGGTTTTTTTACTATTACTATTTGGTAACAGCAGCTTTTGCTCCTACCTTTGCTGCTCTGGGTGTGTGGCCTCTGTCCCAGACTGTGCAAGGTTAAACGTACCAAGGTCAATAGAGCAATGTGCCAAACACCCAAATCCAGCTTACTGGCACCAAAAGTGTTCTGACTTTGCAGGTGTGACCCATGGTTTGGTAGGAAACTGTAAAACATGGCATCAGTTTCTCTCTAATGTGTGCTCCTGCTGCTTTCATCATTGGAAAATGACCTGTGACTCCATCTATAAAATCCTCGGAACATAATCTGTTGGTCAGGCCTGAAGCTGCACATCCAGCATAACTGAGGGTAGGGAATCATAGAATCATAGAACAACTAGGTTGGAAGAGACCCACTAGATCATCAAGTCCAACCATTCCCATCAATCACTAAACCATGTCCCTCAGAGCCTCGTCCACCCATGCCTTAAACACCTCCAGGGAAGGGAAGATGACTCAACCCCCTCCCTGGGCAGCCTCTGCCAGTGCCCAATGACCCTGTCTGAGAAAAAAGTTTTCCTAATGTCTAGCCTAAATCTCCCTTGGTGGAGCTTGAGGCCGTTCCCTCTTGTCCTGTCCCCTGTCACTTGGGAGAAGAGGCCATTACCCTCCTCTCTACCAACCTCCCCTCAGGTAGTTACAGAGAGCAATGAGGTCTCCCCTCAGCCTCCTGTTCTCCAGGCTAAACAACCCCAGCTCTCTCTGCTGGGAAGTACTGAAACAGACAGTTAATTACAATAGTGGATAAAAAGCAGTCTGATAATCCAGTTATAGTGCAGAAGCTATTAGGAAAACAACTGTTAAAAGAAGCTGCTGGCAGCTACAGAAGGAAAGCAAAGTTCTCATGACAATAGTTTTACTCACTGCATCTTCAGGCAGGCTGTAGCTGAAAACTGTCTTCCCACACACATAACTCAATTTGCTCATTACTGCAACTAAAGCCAAATTAGTTCTGTTTCAGCTCTTGTAATGTCATTATTTTTAGCCCGAGACAACAGCACATTGACTCTAAAAGCTGATGAACCACTACGTAGAACAGAAATTGCTGGATGTTGCCAACCTAGGCATTAACAGTCAGACTGCGGCATGTGTTAAAAGAACTCCAGGAGCAATTTTTTCCAAAGCCAGGCATTCAGACTGGTGACTGCATGCACATTCAGGTGCCTCTTTGATTGTGGGGCTGTAGGAAGTGAATTTGGCTATACAGAAATTGAACTCCTGTTCTCTGCAAACAGCTGGAGCAAGTAATATGTGACTTTTTCTTGAGGTTCTCTGGAGGCAAAGTCTCCATGCCATGTTAGTCAGTGGGAGTTCTGGCCCTGGCTTCAGGGATTTCACCCACTCTGCTTCATTCTCTTCCTACTGTGTTGTACAAAGCTGTACATTGTTTGAGACTCACCTAAAATTGTCTTTATCAAAATTACTATGCACTCAAGGGACCTCAGGAGAGATTAGGCAATTATATGGATAACGAAAATCCACAATTAGGCTAGGATTAAGAAGGAAATTATCCAGGTTTGGAAGCAAGATAATTTCTCCTGTTTCAAGGTCCAAATTAAGCACTGCGTAAGCAGGCGAGAAGGAGCCTGTCTCTGTAAACAACTGATTCCAGTATCCCCTGTTCCTTGCACTTTCCTTTGCAGTAGGAAGTATTTCTTGTAAGACAGAAACCATAGAGTGTGGAGAGAAGCCAAAAGTAGTCCCAAGCAAGTGATATTTCTTCCTTTGGGGTTTATTTACCTTTTTCTGATACACTTGTGAAAATATAGGTTAAATGCGTGCAGATAAATGAATTGACTATGTATAAAAGCTATTCTTTTATTGTATTGTGATATGCAATTAGAAAGCAACTAAATACAAACACTGCTGCTGCAAACTAGGTTAATTCCATCTCTTTGTTTGGCCCAAATTACCCCCATTCCATTTTGTTTCACACACCTTTCCCTGTTTCCACTTTGCCTTCTAGTGGTTTTGAGGACAAACAGGTGGTACACAGTTATTGAAATACTTTTCACTTTTTGTATCTTTTTTTTTTTTTACAAGCTTCAGCCCTGTTAGGAAGGAGTTTCCAAGTAAGTATCATCTGTTGGCTTTTGTCAGCAATTAAATCATTTCAGTTTAAATCTGTGGATTTATGTCCATGCTCATATATCCAAATGTGTTGTCACAGTCCACGCCACTTGTTATTTTTTATTATTCCCAGTAGGGGAATTGCACTGAGGAGAATAACAGCAGATTCTGATGCAGTACTGTTATCCATCAGGAATTTTCATCAGCTTTTGTGTTTCCAATCCCACAGGACTACAGAATTATCAAGAAAAAAGAAGGAAAGAAGAAAAAAGCTGAAGAGTTACCTGCTGATCGGTTTGGCCACTGTTGGAGGTGGCACCGTAATCGGTGAGGCTGCCCTGGTTGTTTCTGGGACTCGCTCTGTAACTGGGTGCACAGGACTAGGGGCAGAAGGAGGAGCATCCAGATTACACATTCAGCAACAGGAGCCGTCATATCTTTTAGGCCAAGCTCTAATTTTAAAGCATTCACTGCTTTGATTTGCCAGCCTGAAGGCAGAATGTCCCTTCGGATGTCAAAAAAACACCCTAAACAAAAAAAAGATATCCCAACAGGAACCCCAAATCCAAGAAAATGAGTTTTCAGCTGCACAAAAAAATAAAAGTGAAATAATTAGCTGGAAAAGTTATTCCAGTGTGGCTTCTCTCACTGGGAGAAACATTAAACTGATGCAACCACTCTTAGTGTTTTCTCGTCTTTTGCTCTTGTGTTATAAGAGAATCAGATCTTCAACTCTAAATTCAAAATACTGTGAGGCTAGATGAACATTTCCTAAGCACATAGAGCGCAGCTCACCCCAAGCCACTCCAACATCCTTCCTTTGACTTATAAACTATTCATTTTTACTGAATTCAGCCAAAGAGTCTGTGCAGAGATTCAGGACCTGCAGAGGGTCCCAGAAAGACCCTTTATTGGTGATGCAAAGAGAAACATTATTTGTTCCCTTGCAGCAGCACTAGCAGCACTCCCAGAGCACAGGGAAAGGTCTGTGTGGTTTAGGTGAGTAATTATGATTTACTGATATTCCTTGTTGCATCTTCAGGCTTGACAGGGGGCTTGGCTGCCCCTCTGGTTGCTGCAGGGGCTGCTACGATTATTGGAAGTGCTGGAGCAGCTGCTTTAGCTTCAACTGCTGGAATTGCTGTCATGGCATCACTTTTTGGAGCAGCTGGAGCTGGCCTCACTGGTAAGGGAGAGACCACACATTTCTCAGATACTGCAGACAAAATCATGTGTGTGCAAATGCAGAGCCTATGACCTGACTCAGCAATGCAGAACCAGGGAAGCAACTTGATGTATATCATGCAGCAATGAGATTTTCATTTGAATGCTGATTAAGAAACTGTAGCCTCTGATGACCACATAGGAAAATGATTGGTATGTGGCTAATGAAGGAAATGAAAGCTTGCTGCTTGGTACTACAAAGATGCTGCCATGAAGAGCAGCAGCTGTTACATCTCGTGTCTGGTCTGCTGCAAAATAGCCTTCTGCTAGGATTCCCTCAGATACCACAAGCTCAGAAAGATCCTGTTGGCTCCGTACCAGGGTCTAAGTAATGCATGGAGGGGTTTGGAAAGGACAAATGTTCTATCCAGATTAGCCAATTAATGTCTTAACAACCTTCTGCTGTTAGCAGAGCCTGTCTCTGCTATGTGATTTCTGAGCATTGTCTTTCTGCCTTGCTGTGTAGGATACAAGATGAAGAAGCGTGTGGGAGCCATAGAAGAGTTTGAATTCCTCCCACTTACTGAAGGAAAGCATCTTCACATCACCATAGCAATTACTGGATGGCTGTGCACTGGCAAATATGGTAAGAACAACAGGAGACTGCAGGGAGACCGGAGAGCTGTGTCTCTGTTCCACTTCAGACAGTGTTCTTGCCCATGTAGCACCGTGTCTTCACAGAATCATAGAATGATTTGGGATTGGAAGGGACCTTAAAGATCGTCCAATTCCAACCTCCCCATATCTTGCCCATCCTTGTATGGCCTGGTAGCTAAGGCAGATGGACTCTCAAGACCAGACTTTGTAACCCAATCTGCAATCCCAGTCAAAACAGAAGAAAGACAGAGGGCAACAAAGTGGTAGCAGTGATAGTAGGGTTTATAGTAATCATAGCAGGTTGTTTTTGTTAACAAATGCAGTCTGATTTGGCTGGAAAAGGTCTGTTTGGGGTGGGTGATGTCTAGCAGTGGTACAGAGTGTCTCGCTGAGACCTTATGTTTATCCTCCAGCAATTAACAGAAAATACTGTCTTTATTCCTCGATATCTGCCAGATAATGAGATTTATTGGCAAGAAAGTTCTGTCAGGTAAATATTGTTAAGCAAAGCACTCAGGAGGTGAATTTACAGGCAGCAACCTTGGAAGATCTGTAGTGTTTTAGTTTTCAGTATAGCTTGTCATATAAAATAAGTCAACTGCCTGCTGACGTGTTCAGCAACCTGCCAATTTACTCAGAAGCATCACAGTTAACACCAGATATCATCAATGCAGAGGAATGTCTCTGTCCTGTTGCTTGTTAGGGTGCAGCTTGCTGTCAGAATAAGTTTATTTTCACTGTGCATTACTGAGCTTTGGCTTTGCTCAGTGTCTGTGTGCCAGGGGTCCAAACCCTTGGGGTTGGAGGGCTCCCAGGCACTGTTACAAAGACAAGTGTGCCCCTTCAGGAACCTTTGTGTGTCTGTCTGCCCTTAAAAGGGAGTTACAAATGACACACATTCTTCTTCCATAACTAGCAATCTACTATCATGTTTAAAAAAGCAAAACTGGAGTTGTTATTCATTTTCATTCTTACGGCTGTGTACACGACTTCTTAAAGCAGAGCAACTGAGGCCAGGAATTTCACAGACTCTGCTGCCTTGTGATTTTTGAGCTCCCACTCATTGTCTAACTGTCCATTCCTAAACCTGACAGTATTATGGTGGTGCAGTCTGGCTTACGGCTCTCGTACCGCTTTGGCCAGCAGCTGCCTCAGCCTGTCCTGCATTGTTTGTGGAAGGAACAATATGGGAAGGGCTTTAGTTAATTAAGATGAAAATTCTGTTCTGCTTTGCCCTTCAGAGCTCACCCACCATTAATAGCAATGCCAGGGCCCTCCTGGCCACTTGGTACAAGCTACACTATGAGCAGAAGGGAGAGTATGGCTTAAAAATTGTTCTTTCAACCAAAACTTTGACTTGCACAGTGAAAATTGTCCATTATCTCTCAAATAGGCACTGCTTTTGATTAACATCTAGTGGAAAAAAATTAAACTGGAGTAGCTAACGAGGCAAGATGGCAAAGTAAAACTACTTGCAGTCTGGATCTGTGACTTCGGATTCCTTGTTTTCAGACAGGGCTTGCCCCCAAACTGAAGTACTGGGAAGATGTCTGTGACAGATTTTGACGAGATCTTACGTATTTTCCATTCCTCTGGCCCCGTTGGTCTCAGTTCGTGCAGCTGTTCAGAATTTCATTTTTCTCAGGACAGGCTCTTCTGTGCTCTGAATGAGAAGGATCTAGCCTGATGTTTGACAACAGGGGGACTGTCCTTGCTACCTGACGTAATTAGCATTAATGTCCATCTGTCTTCGCAGTCTTTGAGTCACTTCAGTGGGTCATGAAGTCTGAGTCTGTCCACACTGAAGATTTTGTGCCAAGGCAGCTAAAACATGTTTGTTTATTGTAAAACAGTGGAAATGTGGAGTCTAATTCTCACAGTGTTTTTAAATCTCGTCTCCGATAATCACAATATATCAGTAAATTCCAGTGTCCTACTGGTTCATTTCTGATTGTCTGTTGGACTACTCTTGCCAGGAGTCAGCTATTGCTGTGTTTTCTCTGAACGTGAATTCCATGTTTGCAACCTTTCCCAGGGAGCTTCACAGCACCATGGAACAGCATGTTGCAATCGCGTGAACAGTATTGTCTGGCCTGGGAATCCAAGTACTTGATGGAGCTTGGCAATGCCTTAGATTCCTTGCTGAATGGTTTTGTGAGCATGATGGCTCAAGAAGCCTTAAAATTCACTGTCTTGTCAGGTAAGAACCTAAATTGTCTCAAATCCACTTGAGTGGCTCTTGTGCAGTTTGGTTGTTGATGTCTGTTTAAGGAGCTTTCCTGAACTAGGTGGAGTTCTGAGCAGGCACCTCCTGAGGCAGCACTGGCACTGCCCAGCACAAGTGGCCTGAAAACCCTCTCTGCCACACCTGTTACTGAAATCTGCTTTCCTGGATCACTGTGCCTCTGTGCTATTGACTCTTTCTTTTAAAATTACAGCTGGAAACACCTTCCTCCATGCATGACTGTTTGTTTCTCTATGATATTGTACTGTGCTTTACTGCTTTCCATAAAACTTTCAAACACGCAGGTTACATTCATGTATGGCATCTGTTTGCCTCCATATCTGAACATCAGATTCCTTCTTATTTTCAGTCTAGCAAAACATTTCCCAGATCAGCTCTTGAGAAAGAAGAACTGGAAATGACAGAAGGTCCTAGGTTTAGCTTTTAAGTGCAGTGAAACATCTTGCTTTTGGTGTTTCCTTAGAGCAGCCCAGACCTGTGACTCTGCCATGCTGTTTGCTTTGTGTGTTGCAGGTATTGTGACAGCTTTGACTTGGCCAGCTTCGCTCTTGACCGTTGCTGGTGTCATCGACAACCCCTGGGGAGTGTGTCTGCATCGCTCTGCTGAAGTAGGCAAGCACCTGGCACATGTCCTGCTCAGTCAGCAGCAGGTGATTGCTAGAAATTATCCAGAAATAATGTCTGGAAGGGATTTGGCCCACAGAGATTAAGTGTTACAGTCATGTTCCTTTAACTATCAAGCAGTATCTTTCTAGGGAGCAATTAATAATAAACTGCAAAATGAAAAATTATCCATGAAGGCGACCAGGATGTGTCTGGTCCCAGGTGAATCAGAGGCATCCTGTCAAGATTCATTCCATTTAACCTAAAGCTTTTCTAAACGAAGAAGAGGTCCAGATCAAGCAGCTCAACTGTGTTACTGAAGAGCCATGACAACTCAGTTGGTGGAGATCTGAGAACAGAAAGTGAAATAGATGGAGACAAAAAGAGGGCACAGAGTGTTAAAAATATTCACGGCTAGTGAAGAGGCAGTGGCAAAACAACATAAGAGGAGATGGTGCAACATTAGACACAGTGTGAGCTGTGGTTTTGCCTATGGAGAAGTTGAATGGGTTGATGCCTGAAAGCAGTGACAGAATCATAGAATCATAGAATCACCAGGTTGGAAGAGACCCACTGGATCATCGAGTCCAACCATTCCTATCAAACACTAAACCATGTCCCTCAGGACCTTTTCTACCCGTGCCTTAAACACCTCCAAGGAAGGTGAATCAACCCCTCCCTGGGCAGCCTGTTCCAATGCCCAATGACCCTTTCGGTTCCTTCATCTTGCAATGAGAAGAGCAGAAGGCTGGAACTGCAGTCTCTAGTTACTGATCCACGTCGGTATCAAAGCAGCCTAGCTTATGCTTACTAGCATACTTGCCTTCTCACAATCTGCTTTTCTTCCCCACACTGCTCTCGAAAGACCTGCACGTTATCTTTGGTTAGTTACTGCTGTCAGCCCAAAGCCAAGATGTGTCAATCTGCACACATGCCTGTGAACAGGTCACTGGTGGAGCTCAGCTACGAAGCAGGGCTCTGCAGCCTATCATGAAGCACCCAGAGAGCGACTGAGGGGGCCTCCTGGCTCTACATACTAAATGCAAGATAACTGCATAAACAAAACTTCCCATTTCATGTAATAAAAACTACTAGAGAAGAGTAAGGAGAAAGCGTCAGCTCTAGATACACAGAAGTTATTAAGCCTCTCTGAGAAAGCTTACAGAAGACCTTTCTGCCCCCTCAAAGCCTTCTGGTAGTTGCTGGGCTGTCCCTGGCATGGAGGGAGGCTGTTTTGTGCTGATCACATGTTGGTCTCAGTCAGGCTAGTCTGGTATCTCTTATTGAGGAGCCCTCTAGGAACCATGGCACCAGGGCTGTGTGTTATAAGTAACAAGATGAAACAGTAAAGCAGAAACAAGCTCTACTTTTCATAAAAATACATTCCCAGTTGAGCTAATAAATTCTGTTTTATGCAAGCCTTTTGCTTAGCTTGAGGGTATATATTACTGCCTTTTAAGCACTTGCTATTGTGAAAACACCCATTCTGATGTGCCACAGTGCCTAAGACTGGTTAGTGTGATGGCTGGGCAGCCCTTCACCACCTGCTCCCTGGTTAACACAAAGACCATTTTCATTGGTGTTGAGATTCGGCTCCCTTTGATCTAGCAAAGCTTATTAGGCAAGTCAAAATAAAAGCTCACCCCACATCAGTGTTTGCAACAGCCACACAGCACTGCTACCATTCAGTCTCCAGCCTAGGACTGGTCGATAGTATGTTGCAGCAGCTGCTCCTTTGTGGTGAATGTATCTAGGAAAATGCTGTTCTGTGCATTAGGCTTTCATTTCAAAGCAATGACAGTGAATCATAGTATCATTGAATGGTTTGGGTTGGAAGGGACCTCAAAGCCCACCCAGTCCCAACCCCTGCCCTGGGCAGGGACACCTCCCACTGGATCAGGGGCTCCAAGCCCCATCCAAACTGGCCTTGAATATGTCGAAGGTGAGACAGCCACCACTTCTCTGGATAACCTGGGCCAGGGCCTCCCCACCACCATCATGAAAAATTTCTTCCTTATGTCTAAATCTTCCCCCTTCCAATTTAAAGTCATTCCCCCTCATCCTGTCACTTCATGCCCTTGTAAAATGTCCCTCCTCAGCTTCCCCAGAGCCCATTTCAGTACTGAAAGGCCTCTATAAGTTTTGTTTCTGCTTTCTTGTAACTTCTGATCATTGGCTTCTCTTAATTGATTTTCTGAGTATCAAAACCCACAAAATAATTAGATCTGCAGAATTCTGAATGTTGAACTGTGCGTGAGTTTCATCCCTTTGAAATCAACCAAATTGCTTAATTGTTTAAAAGATCACGCACAGCCATAAGTGCTTTCTGTATCAGGTGTTGATGTGCAACAGTATTTGATGGCATTTCCTTCTTCCTTAGGGCAAGCGTCCTGTCACGTTGATTGGCTTCAGCCTAGGTGCAAGAGTAATTTATTTCTGCCTGCAGGAAATGGCTCAAGAAAAAGGTAAATTTCACCTTCTCACATTTTTGTCTTTTGTTTTCCTTACTGCTGGTAGAGATGTTCTTCTGGAACAGATCTTGGATCTTTTAGGATAGGACAGAAACCTAAAAAAAATGGGTTTGAAATGCGTCTGGAGCCAAATTCTTGTTTGGTTGGTTTCTTCCCACCAGTTCATGGATTAAATCCACAGTCTTCACTCAAGATGCTCAGTGTGTTAGTTTGGTCTCCAATCTGCATACTACCACATGGTATTTTTATGCCATTTGACTGCTGCAGCAACCTGCAAGCTGCCGACACACTACTGCAATCTCAGCAGAGGACACTTTGCCTTTCTTGGCAGCTCTCTGGAGCTATTGTATCTCATTCCTTGATCCTCCCTTCCATTTAAGTCACTGAAATGCCACTGTCATCTGCTATTTTCATGGTAATTTCTCCCCAAAGTCAAGTATAAACCATCTGTCAATTTGTTGCCTATTGTGGTTCTGTTCATTAATAGATTCTATTTTTAATTTAGAAAAAGAATAAAATCATTAGGATCACTTGATTTGAATTGTATTTGGAGTTGAGTCAGTAGTGATTGTGTGCGTGCAGCTTGCCTTCCCCCCCCGCCCCCCCCCGTGATGCTAATTTAATTCATTTACCATTTAGCCTCACAGAGAGTAGTGGCTAATAAACAGGGAGCTTTAGGGAGGAGTATGTTCAATGAAGTCCAAGAAGGGGGGAACGGAGTCACATGAGGGTGGAGAAGGTCAGCATTTTTTCTGCTGACATCTCTGTATCAGAAGTTCATTTCTGGTTTAAGATGGAGAACCTCAACTAGAGGATATCTGTTCTCAAAACAAAGCTAATTAAATCCTAATGCAGTCATGCTGAAGGCAGAGCCCACATTCTAATCTGGCTGTAGATCTACTGGTTTTGTGTCCTAAGAATGCCAGGGCCTGCGATATTTTCAGACTTTTATTTAATGGTCTGCAGTCTCTCACTGAAATAGCATGGGAGCCTCACTAAGCACTATGCGAAAGGAATCATCAGGGGTCTTGAAGGCTGGCTGGCATTCTAAAGAATCCAAGCATCGTAATTGTGTGTCATGGTGGCTCCCCACTCTACACTGATCCTTCAGTTCCTTAATTGAATTACTAAAGCTGAGCTGTTTGCAAGATGAAAAGCAGCATGTTCAGCACAGGTTACCAAGGCGTTCTTCCCATGCACATTCCAGCACAAGCCACAGAAAGAGTGTAGCTGGGACCGGGGACATCTGAGACTGATTTGGGTTTGGACTTGGATGTCACACACAAAACAAATACAAAGCCTACTCAGGCAGGTCTTCTGTATTCAGATGCAGTGGTGTTCCTGAGGACAAATAACAAGTCATGGATTATCCAGCGAAACACCAAGGTGGAAATTCAAATGCTGTTAATTCTGCAATTAAATAACCTTTGCATACTTCATCACAAACTACTCTGGGAGCCAGAGCTTAGTGGGTATCCAGAAGATGACATTATAGCAGAAGATGCGGTAGTGACCCATCAGAGAGAAGGTCCTGCATGGGAGGATCATTGGTCTGAGCTCTTCATGACAATTCCCATGCATTTCAGTAAATAAGAAGGGTAAACTAATGACAACTGGACCTGAACCTAGAAGCCAAACTGTGTGTCATAGGAGCAAGGGCTCACACATTACGTATTTGTCTAAAGCTGATTATGATGACCTGCAGAATTGCCTGTGTGAGCAGTATCACCTCTGTGTTTTTCTCTCTGCTGGGGTCAGCTATCAGGAGTGCTCTGCTGTGAAACACTGCATCTGAACAGTACCCAGAGAGAGACAGACACCACGCTGTGTCCACAGTGAGGACTAAGGTGATGAGATGCATTCCTTTTTGCCCAGTGAGCTGTACCCTAGTGCACAGCAATGTCCAGCTCCTGAGGACTGACTATGGTATGGTCTCTGAGTTCAGTTCTGGACAAACCATCTTATCAGGCTTTAATTTTTACCAGTCAGTAATTGCTTTTTATTCTTTCTCTGCCATGCGAACTTTATTATTCTTCATCGTAGAAAAGATTCACAAACTGTGAAATATATTGAACTTGAAATATATCGAGTGAACTTGAAATATATTGAGTGTCAGCAACCATGCAGGCCACTGATCTGCTTTCCTGTTTCTGTCCCTCTGTCAAGAAAAATACTCAAGAAAATTAGTATTTCTCAGTCAAGGCTGAACATTTTTGCTCTGAGCAAGAAATAAGCTGTACAAAGGATGGGAGAAACAAATACCCATACCTTGCCCATATGTTCAGCATCCTGATGAATTAGCTGTTTGTTTATTCAGTTGGCTAACACTGTGATCATGGAATTTAGTGCTTGGCTGGAATGAGTTCCCCATTTACAAGGCTTGAGCCCATTCATATTGCCCATGATTATGGGAACAGGACTTTATTGCTCACAGATTACACTAACAAAATTGAATTGCTTTTTGCTGTTCTCTTGTTGGGTGCAAAATTGCTGTGCAATAAGAAAAAAGAACACAAGGACTCTTTTGAGTTGCTGTCAGGCACTGGATTTACACTGCAGAGAAAGATGTAGGTGCTGTGGGCGGCTCCAAGTTTTTAACTTCTATTAGGGAAAGGAAACCATTTGATGTACATTTAAAAAGTGCAGCCCAGGCATCAGCTCTCCATCACAACTTAGTGTGGTTTGCAGGCATTCTTGCTTTTGCTTCCCTGTAAACTTCACTGTGTTATTTTACGATGTGTAAACACCTGAGAATGGTTTATCTCACATCTTGCAAATGCCGATCTCCCACAGGTACCAAGTAGGGATTTAGCATGCTGTGCCCACGAGTCTCCAAAGACATGCACTGCCATGAATTTCATTGAATTGCTGTGGCATCAGGTGCTTGATCTCTTTTTACAAAGAAGATTTATGAACATGCATTAATAGATCGTTTAAGAGTTTAGGAAAGTAGCAGAGCTGCCCAACATTTCTCATTCAATCATTATTTCTATTGAAATTCCCCATCTGCAGGTATCTGCTAAGAGAGCGAGATTTATTACTGTTTAAGTCAATGTTCCTTTTCAGCAAATCATGACCTGGGCATTCAAATTGAAGGGCTTCTCAAGAAAATCAAACCAGTTTTATAGATTATCACTTAGTGCTGGCAAATGCCTTCATTGTTAGTAGTTCCTAATCAATATTAGGAATTTGGGGATTTTCTGCTTCCTGTACAGGTCATGTTTTTCATGAACTCAGCTTTAAGGACAGGCTGTAGGAACAGTTTATTGTGCTTAATATGTGACAGCATTTGCTCACTGTATGGAATGTCCCATCCCATTCACCTGTTTCAAAGCACAATGGTTCAGCTCTCTGCAAACCCAGATCAATGGCTGGGTGGAAAGGGCTTCCCACAGGTTTGCTGCTTAAAATGTATCTTCCTGGACAGAGGCCAGACCACTTCTCCCTCTCATATAGTTTCTAACATGTCTTCTAAATCTGAGCTGTTCTGCTTTCATCTCAATAGGCTCACAAGGGATCATTGAAGATGTGGTCTTACTGGGAGCTCCAGTGGAAGGAGAAGCCAAGCACTGGAAGGCTATCACCAGAGTGGTGTCAGGCAGGATCATAAATGGCTATTGCAGGTCTGTACATGCTTGATTCCCTGCTTCTTATCCTAGTTACATTTTGAAATATTTTTTTTATTTATCTCTTTTAAATGTTTTGTAAGTCAGTATTTGTTCAACTGGTCAGTATGTTGATTCAGTAGCACAAGAGACAGCAGTACCAGAGCCTCTTCTCTCCAGAGGTCTCTACCTCACATTAATTGGAGATGACAGTCTTTTGGAGGAAGCTGAAGGCTGCTCTGTCTCCAGCCCTTGGCTGCTGACAGTGCACAGCTACACTGAGAGCCTGAGGTGTTCAGCATGTAGGTTCTGTTCACATGGTGACAGTGCTCTATAACCTTGGCAGCTTAAAGCTGGATCAGTATGTTTGTGGGCATGATTTTATATATTGTAATTTAGATCTCAGCTTTTTGTAAAGGACTGTTAAGTTCACTGATGGTTAAAGAATGTGAATTAAAATCTATAAAAGCTCTGAGAAACAATTCAATGAGGGCTGCTTCTGGGGAGAAAGATGTGAGAATTGCAATGAAGGGGAAAGAGCTCAAGCAAACTGAAGAGTTTTTATATCTAGACTTAGTTTCTAGTCAAGGTAATCCACACAAACAAGATATTTTACATACAAATAAGGTATAGCTGAAATAGCTGTAGCAAATTTACTAAGGATGTGGAAGAATAGAAGGGTTACCTTGAAAACAAATATCAGTCATTTAAAACTGTGCAGAGAGCTGCTGTGCGGAGTTGTAAGAGAACATACAACAAGAACTGCTGCGTGACAAGAGGAAGATTCAGAGGGATGAAACAGCTGAAACAATCTTATAAAAGCCATTAAGAATGCGAGTGATAGCATCAAATCTAATGACTGTGTATTGGAAGATAATTGTGATGAGAACCCTGCTTACCAGCACAATTAGAAGAGGGGAAAATAAAACGAAGGAGTGAAGCAGGGAAGATTAAGACCATGGGAAAATAAATTGAGAAATAACCATGCTGGAGCACCTCTGCTGTGAGGACAGGCTGAGGGGTTGTTCATCATGGAGAAGAGAAGGCTCCAGGGAGACCTTAGAGCAGCTTTCAGTACTGAAAGGGGCTCCAGATAAAACTATGGAGGGACATTTTACAAGGCCATGGAGTGAAGGATGAGGAGGAATAGCTTTAAATTGGAAAGAGGAAAATTTAGACTGGATATTAAGAAGAAATTCCTTATGATGAGGGTGGAGAGGCCCTGGCCCTAGTTGCCCAGAGCAGAGGTGGCTGCCCCATCCCCGGAGGGGTTCAAGGCCAGGTTGGATGGGGCTTGGAGCCCCTGATCCAGTGGGAGGTGTCTCTGCCCATGACAGGGGGTGAAAATGGATGGGCTTTAAGGTCCCTTCCAACCCAAAACACTCTATGATTCTATAATTCTATGAATATTGTTTCTCCCTGTGTGGCACAGACATCAATTTCAAAGCAAAATGCTCAATGTATTAATTTCCTATAATATATATAAAGCAAGGTCTTTTTATAGTTTCAAAGCCTGCATATGCTGTTGGGATAAAACAGTGCATGTGTTTGCACCTCTGGGTGCAGTAATTGGGTGAGTCTTTGCCTTGGCAAGTCTATGTCTTGAACGTTGAATGAAAAATTATGTAGAAATCATAGCCTGTTGCTAATGAATAGGAAGCAGCAGTCAAGGAGCCTGTCAGGAAGTATTCCACTGCACTGGTTCTCTGCTTTGCCCTCCGATGCTGAATTTGAGTTAACACAGGCAGCTGGAAAAGGTAATTGAGAGTATGGAGCATTTATGTGAGGATATGAGGTTATGCAAACATGCCGTGGTAAGACCTCACCTGATTCTGATTTCTCTGGCCTCCTGCTTATGTTCTGTCACTTTAGGAGTAACTCTATTTAGGTCAGATGAATTACATGGAATAAAATTCCTGCAAGATCAGATATGGACCCAGTGTATTGGACCTCAGTCCAGCGCAACTTGTCTCCTTCAGCTTTGAAGTCTGAAAGAACATGGAGTGTGAAAGCTTGCTGCTAGAGCTGTCCCATGCAATTTCACAGCAGGGCTACACATTCCTACTGGGAAACCTTTAACCAAATTAGTTTGAACCGCTTGTCTTTTGAAAGAATGCCTGCCTGGGCAGTGTGGCTGTGGTGCAAAGATTCTCAGTGTAGACTTAGGGCTCCTTGCACAGATCGTTTGGGAGTGGAGAGCAGCAGCCAGAAATGGTGACCTGTGCAGGTGGATTTCACCTCCTGCTGTCACAGAGTATGAAGAGCATTTGTGTCCAACTTAAATCTACTTTATAGAGCATAGTGGTGTGTATGTGCCCAGGTTTTAGGATATTGCTCAGCTCAGAAGAGATTGTGCAATTCCAAAAGCTGCATTGCCTTCCCTCGTCATGATACAGTCTACCATGAAACTGTCACAGTGACTTATGGCTATAAATTGGAGAGGGAAAGATTTAGTCTTAGATTTAGATTTAGATAAGGAAGACATTCTTCGTGATGAAGGTGGAGAGGCTGTGGCCCAGGTTGCCCAGGGAAACTGTGGCTGCCCCATCCCTGGAGGGGTTCCAAGCCAGCTTGGATGGGGCTTGGAGCCCCTGATCCCGTGGGAGGTGTCCCTGCCCATGTCAGGGGTTGGAACTGGATGGGCTTTAAGGTCCCTTCCAACCCAAACCATTCTATGATTCTATAATTGACTCACAGTAATGTTTTACAGTGGGAACAAACTCTTCCCAGTCTGTCATTGAAACCCTATATTTGTATGGGACCTATAAACCAGGAGCACTAGTCAGTATGTATGTCAGCAACAGCAATATTGTAGGCCTCATCACGTTTACAGCTGTCTACATGCTGGAGAACCTTTGCCTGTTAGCATACTAGTAAGAATAAATATCTGAATGCATTGCAGTCTGTATGCAAGTACAGAAGTAAATAGAAGGGTCAGATTTTTAAACCTGCTTCATGTAAAGAAACCACCAATAAGTCAGGACAACCAGGAATCAAGTTTAAGTACAGACTTAACTCTGTCCCAGGAACCTGCCCTGAATTCAGCAACTTCTCTGATTCCTGGGTTAGACAAAGGTGCAGCTGGTCTTGGTGCAGACATCACTCTGCTTCCTGGCTCTCCTATCTCCCCATGATTCAAGTAGTCACAGGTTGCACTGGTTTTGGAACAGGATTTATTCACACTGTTCTGCTCTGCTCCTAGAGGGGACTGGCTACTGAGGTTTGTATACAGAACCTCCTCTGTCCAGCTGAATGTTGCAGGCCTCCAGCCAGTCGACTTGGATGACCGAAGGATGGTAAACATGGATCTTTCATCTGTTGTAAGTAGTACTTACTATATTCTCATTATTTTTCTATCAGTCCTTTGCTTGCAACAGTATAACCTCACAGTCATTGATTAGGGGAAACTGGGATGCTGCTGAGAGGACCTCTGTATCCATTGTCTCTCTTCCCTTTCTTTGAGATAACTCTCATCTCAGACTTCAGAAGAGACGTTTTTGGCCCAGCTCAGAATTGAGCAAAATAATGGGAATTTGCCTCTCTGGTTGGACAGTATTTGGGGGGTTTTGATTCTGAAATAGCTCATACTTGAGACATAAAATGCCATTATTGCCAGAAAGACCAAACCCTGGATCATTAGGTAGGTCAAATCAGAAGCTGGGAAACCTGGAGGTCAAACACACGACTGTGGAGCACGTGCATCCTGCAATCTTATCTTGGTGGAGCCTTAACACTGTTCAGGTTTGTTCAGGGGCAAGTTTATAGGCCTTGTACCTTGGTCTACATTGACGCCATGGTGCAGAAACCAGTCTGTAATTACAGAAGCTCTATGATAGTGGTGGCTGGTTTGCTAGATCCAGACCTGGACTGCTGCTTTTCTGTAGTGTAGGTCTCCAGGAAGCAGGAAAAGATTCACCTGTGTATCTGGTAGACATTTAGTTTCCTCAAAGCTATCTGGTGTCATTAATGATAAGCCACTGTAGTCTATATCTAGTAATATTCAACTCAATTACCGTAAGCAAACTAATGATCTCATTGTCTTCTGTTTACTCATGGGAGAGCTCTTTCACAGCAAATCATGCTGAACTTAGCTTGTACATTTGTATTCACAGTAAATCTAGGACATGCAGCTTTGTTTTTCCATATCTTAGTCTTTAACTCATTTTTCACTCCCTGCAAATGGGACTGCAAGATGCTCAAGATACTCCTGTGGTCATTGTTCATGCCACAACTTGTCCCAGATGTCCCCACAAGCCGGCAGGAACTGTCAGTGTTGTGCTGGAGCCAAAGGCTTTCAGATTGTTTGGAGCAGCAGCCTGGTAAGCCTATAAATACCCAACAGTTACCAGTTCATTTCATTCATTATAACTTCTCTTCAGAGCCCCTCTTTCTGTTGACCTTCTGCTTCTTGAACTATGAAACCCCTGGAGTCCTGCAGGTTTTATCCTGACTGGATTGTGGCAGCCTCTCCACCTTTCCCACAGAGGAGCAGTATTTCCATTTCAGCTACACAAATAATGGTTGCAGAGCTGCTATCTGCATCTGTTGTTGTGCATCTTTATCTGTGCTGCATGATGCCAAGAGACGATCCCAGCACTGTTCTCATTTCATAAGAGCTGACACTTTCACTTGCTTAATTCTACTTTGCAGGACTGGGCAGGAAAAAGAGCAGCCCCAGCAGGGGGAATAACTTACGTGAAGTAGGTGTCATTCTCTTGATCCATTTTCCAGACCATGGAGCTTTATGAAAAGCCATACAGTGCTTTCTGATGAACATTTTAAAAGTAAAAGAAGCAAGGATGGGGAAGGAAATATTCAGAGACAATATTTTTTTTCAACTGGCAGGATAGCAAAGATGGGTTTTGCTGCAAATATAGTCCAATAGTATGATAGAAATACATACCACCCCCATTCCTGCAGATACGCTTGTTGGACGTCCCTATGAGTCTCCTACCAAGGATAAGAAAGGTCAAGCAGTGGCAGAAGGATAAAGAGTACATGATGCAAAAATGCTCAGTGAGAAAATATGCAGGCAGCCTCAGTATTTTAGGCATCTCTCGGTCCACCCATGATGAAAACTGGACTGGAGCCAAAGGGCTTGATTCTCTTTGCTGGATAGCATCAGAATCCTCAAAGGATTGGAGGACTAAGAAACCTCAGTATAAACAGAATTTCACCTCCAAAGCAGTTATTGCACATCTCTCTTCATCAGTGTGGTTTTTATCTGATTGTCACTAAAAAAAAAAAATGAGTGAAAAGCATCCTCCCACTCAGCAAATGTGGTTATAGAAGCCTTCCTCATGGTTATAATGGGACTGATTTATTTGACAGCACCTGTTACAGCAACTGAGGAAGCAATTGAGCTGTAGTGTATTAGGATGATTGCTGTTTGTTCAGATGTGAGATTGTGGATAACATTTTGCATTAACATTTGAATACTGCAGCACTGCTCAGAGTCTGAACCTAGGCAGAACATTTTCACAGAGGCTCACAAGTCAAGAACAGGTGCTGAAGTTTCTCTGGGCAGTTTTACGCAGCAGAAGCCAGGGATGAACTTGCAGTCTTAGAGACAGTAGGAATGCATGGTTGAAAGTCTGGTAGAGAGCATGGGTTGTGACAGTTATTGCAGAAGTCAGTACTGTTCCTTTGTTAGTCCCATGTGAAAATTACCTTAAAGACCTTTAGACCGTGATTAAATTTTGTATTCACTTTAAAACTCCATCCTTCCCCAGGCTTTCAATAGGAGCTAAATTCTCCTTTTCTTATTCTTCATCAGTTCTTTGTCTGGATGGCAGCTGCCTGCCTGCTGCTGGTTCTCACTGATTCCTGCAAAGGTAGCACAGGGTAACATCAACTGAGAGCAAAGCCCTCCTTATCCAAACCCCTGCCATGCCAGGACTGTGCTCAGTGCTGCCCCAGACTAAAGACTCTTACCTCTAGAGCAGCCACTGCAATAATAGGTAGAGAAAACATGCTGATACATTTCACAGCCACGTTCTTCTCCTGCAGCATCTCTGCAAACCAGCAGAGCTTCTTTTTAGAATAATCCATATCACACATCACCTATGTGGTTTTCCCTTTGCCACAACTCAAAAGCTTTTTACCTGTTCTTTTCTTTACTGCTGTAACTGAGCAGTGGGAAAGCTCTTTTTATGACAACAATTAAAACCCAAGAATAACTGATTTCACTTTCCAGAAGCTGTCTTGGAAGAGGGGCCTGGTGTTCCCATTATGAGGGAAGGCAAACATGCTCAAGGCAGCCTGGCCTGCAGCCAGGCAGGTACACAGCCTGCACAAACACTGTAAGCAGATGAAAAGTCAGGCTTCTTTCCCAAATTGCATTAAACTGTGTTTTCCCACCCACCATGTTCCCAAGACTTGCAGCACAGAATGAATTGTGCTTATGAAACGTGGATTAAGAACCCTGGGGAGTTCAAAAGGCAAAAGGTTGCCAATGTCTCATTACACTTGTTTCCTTTGTTTCAAATGAGCAGTGCCAGCTTTCATGGGGACAGGCATGAACAGGAGCAGACAGGCAGCAGCCAGGAACAGAATTCAGCACCAGGCAATGACTCAAAGATGCCTGGAGAGCCTTAGATCACACCTGGGGGCATGCAAGTCTTTTTGGAAACAAATCTCTTTGTCTGCTAGGCTCTAAGGACATAGGGATGTTCTCTTCCTCTTTGCGTTTCTCTGCAACCTTGGAGACATCAATGGCTTCAGTTGCTCAAGAATCACACATTTATTGCATATTAAGTACATTTTCCCTTTGGGATTCAAGCAGAGGGTGCTGGCAGTGCCACTGTGTTTGAAGAGAGGAAGAAACTGAGAAAGCTTTTCCAAAAAAGTGCAAATGGAGCCATTTTTGGTTTTGTTTGTGGCAGACAGAAATGCAAAGGCTGGTATCCCGCCTTGCTTCAACACAGATGTTTGGCTTGGCCCTGATGTGGCCTTTGGAAGGCTGAGGGTATTTAGCAGCTTCTGAAAGAAAACTGTTTTATAGCACTCCTTGATCCTTTGTTTTGTAAGCTTGGTGCCAAAATTCACACGTGCGCTGCCACTCAGGAGCTGCGTGCCTGGCACATGTGTATCAGTTCAGGGTGAGTTTCCACGGCATCTCTATGAACTCTTACATTGTCCAGACACCACGACTAACTCTGAGGAAAGCTGAATTTCTGGGACTGCACCCTGCTTTGTGTGCAATTTTGAGCTTCATGTCTAACCTCTTCAGCTTATATTGAGAGAAAAGAGGAGGGGATTCTCCCACTCTGCTGTGCTGTGGTGAAAGCTCACCCAGAGCCCTGTGTTCAGTTCTGGAATCCTCAGGAAGGACATGGAGCTGTTGGAGCGAGTTGCCGCAGCAATAATCTGAGGGTTGGAGCACCTTCCTTATGAAGACAGGCTGAGAGAGTTGAGGTTGCTCAGCCTGGAGAAGAAGAGGCTCCAAGGAGAACTTACAGCAGCTTCCAGTACTGAAAGGGGCTCCAGGAAACCTTGGGAGGGGCTCTTGATCCAAGGGTGCAGTAATAGAATGAGGGGGAATGGGTTTGAGGTGAAAGAGGGAAGATTAAGTTGAGATCTTAGGGAGACATGTTTTACTGTGAGGGTGGGGAGGCCCTGGCCCAGGTTGCCCAGGGAAACTGGCTGCCCCATCCCTGGAGGGGTTCCAGACTAGGTTGGATGGAGCTTGGAGCCCTTGATCCCATGGGAGGTGTCCCTGACCATGTCAGGGGGTGGAACTGGATGGGTTTTGAGATCCCTTACATCCTGAACCGTTCTCTGATTCTATGAAAACATTAGGACAACAGTGGAGCAAAGTTTTTGGGGGTGTGTCTTGTGAAAATCACCCAGTGTCCCCACTCATGGCAGGAGGTTGGAACTGGATCGGCTTTAAGGTCCCTTCCAATCCAGAACATTCTGAAAAAACAGTTGCAATGACCCATTAAAAGTGTTAATATAGGGGACAACCGAATTAACTGATGCATTGTGTATGTTAGGTTTTCTCCCATTGCACAGTTGTTGCTGACGTGTTTGAGATATGGCTGTACAACAGCACAGGTTATTGATATTAACTGAACATAGCTGATCACTGCCTGCTGCCCCAGTGACCATAGGGTATGGTAAGGTCTCAGACTCGCTGCAGATCCTGGTGTGATGGCCACAAGAAGGTTGTTAAGGCTCTGGAGTGTGTCTGAGGGAACTGGGGGCTGTTTAGCCTTGAGAAGAGGAGGCTGAGGGGTGACCTTATTGCTCTCTACAAATACCTGAAAGGAGGTTGTAGAGAGGAGGGTGCTGGCCTCTACTCCCACGTGACAGGGGGAAAGACAGGGGGCAATGGCCTCAAGTTGCGCTAGGGAAATTTCAGTCTAGATATCAGAAAGATATCACAGAAGGGATCATTGGGCACTGGAACGGGCTGCCCAGCGAGGTGGTTGGGTTCCCATACCTGGAGGTGTTTAAAAGACGGGTAGACAATGTGCTCAGGGACATGGTTTATTGAAAGATGGGAATGGATGGACTCGATGATCCAAGAGGTCGTTTTCAACTTAATGATTCTATGATTCATTTATATGATTTCCACTTGGATTAGCACCAAAACCTAAATATTTTATTATAACCACCTTAAAAAGTGATGTGTTTGGCAACATTGATACAGCTGGAAAGGTTCTTGAGTGGTCAGACACAAACCAAAGAGATGAAGAAAAGAACCAATCCCACTACTGATAGTCGTTAGTGAGAGCATCAACAGAAATTAGTCAAGAGCAGCTCTGCAGATGATTGAAAAATTCATGGCAACTTCTGTCGCTCTGGCTGGCCAGCCTGGTGTGTGGAGCACGAGCACATCACCTGTCAGCACAAGGACATCATGAAGGCAGTTTCCCTTGAAACACTTCCAAGGGCTCGCTTAATAATGCAGAATTGATGGACCTCTCTTGTTCTTTGTCCTGCCCATAATTGCTGGTGCTCTCTGTCTCACCCCCTCAGGGCTTCAGATTCAAACCTTATTTCCTGCAGTTGCTTCCTGTTTTCTCATTTTATTCTGCATTTTACTCCTCTCCATCATCCATTCCTCTTGGAATGGGTAAAGGAAAATTGAGAGTAAAGCTGGCAGAGTATTTCAGCAATGGGCAAATGGACAAAACCCACAGAGCTTACACTGAATTTTCAACATGAGTGTTCCCAGGAAACATAAGTTTTATGGAAAAAAGTCCTTGGACGAAGTTACTGCTTTGGTGTGAAATGGCCTGAGGACTGTTGGAGGGCAGCATCCCACAGTTTTTGTCCCAGAGGGGAGACAGATGTGATCGGTGACTTGAGGCTGAAAGATGAGAGCAGGTAAAAATTAGTCTTGCTCAAGAAATGTCACCGTAATTAAGGGGGAACTTTTACCAGTCACGTTAGTCTTTAAAGGAGAAGGAAAATAAGAATTCAGTGACTTCATCTATTCACAAGAACTGTAACAGGGTGGAGGGGTGATTTAGGAGCAAAGGCTGTATCTTCAGGTGAATCATGCTCCAGTCTTTATTCCATCAGGTTTTTAGACATTAAGGAAGGATAATGCAAATGACAGTGGCAGTATATTCAAAATGAATCCAGCTCTATATAAAGTTTTCCTCAAATCTGTTTTTAGTGGCATCACCTCTGCTGGATGCCAGGACTGCTAATGCCCAGGATGTACCTGCAGTGCCAAGGAGGACTTGCCAAAGGTGCAAAATTAATGGGTTTTAATTAATGCATCTAAGTTGCAGGTTTTGAATCAGTGAACATGTTCACTGCCCTCACTGGGGGAAAACATTGTTTCCCAAGAACCCAAACAGAATCATTTCATTTCTATTTTAACTTAATACAGGCACAGCCTCTTTCAAGGTTTGTTTAATATTCTTCTGGTTCTTACTACAGGATTCTGCTTTGCCGCTGCCTTTGCCAGGTCCAGCCATATTCCCCACCCTTGACAGCATTAGGTCTTTACTGTCAGCTTTCAAAAAACTGTGGAAAACAGATACAATAATAGAATGGTTTAATTTGGAAAAGACCTTTAAGATCATCAATCCAGCCCTGCTAAATCTGGCACCAGACCATGTCCCAAGTGCAATATCTACTCACCTTTTAAACTCCTCCAGAGGTGGTGACTCAAGCATCTCCCAGGCATCCTCTGCCAATGTGCGGCATTTTCTGCCCGGCTGAATGGCCTCCATCATGCAAGGTGAACCCAGCCCTGAGTAATAAATTCACTGCTGCTGCTGGAAACACAGCAAATCCAAGAGTGAACTGGTGTGAATGCTCTGTTGAGCTCTGCCTCCCAAGGCAGTTTGCATTGCATTATGTGTGGACACAAGGTGTCTGACGCACCTGGGAAGGAAAGGCTGCTGGGAAGTGGGGTGCAGTTATCACCTGAGCTTCAAAAACCACTGTTAACCCTTTTCACCCCACAGAAAACAGCATTTTTTATTAAAACAGTTTTGTCAAAAAGGAATCCTGAAACTGATGCCCTCTGAGGCAGGCATTCCTGGTCCTGCTGAAATAATGAAGCTCTAGAGGTGTTTTAACTCAAGAGTATGTTTTCTTGCGTGATAAAATTGCTCTTTGGACCTGATAGACTCAACAAATCAAAGAGGTGGAATTTTCAGCCATATGAATAACTTAGGCTCCTGCAACCTGCAGAGTACTTGTGAATCCTCTGCTTCTGCTGCCTGCTTCACTTGCTCCTGTCAGTTTTCCTTCAATCCATGGGATGTTTGGGCAGGAAGAGCAGGAGGAAGGCAGAACCCTGCTCCTCTGTCCTTTATCTTTCCCTGCAGGCAACAGAGAGGCCAAGGGAATTTCAAGTGAGCGTCTGCAGATGATGCAGCCCTGCGAGCTGTGCTGGGCTTTGGAACAGCTTGTGCTCTTTGCACTGGCTGCTCAGTAGCAGTGGAGGAGCTCCTGTGGAAGTAGACTGGACAGGGTCTTAAACTAGTTGGCTCTGGATAAAGCAAAATCATCTTCTGCTCTAACAGATTGTGCTGTTGATCGTTGTGATGGAGAAAGAGCCTTCCCTGTGCTCACACAAGCCCGTGGCAGAGCCCAGAGCATGTGTAGTATCTCCTTCCTCCCAGGTCCTTTCTCTGTCCACCACTTGGCAGAACCCCCAGGCATTCGCTCGGGGTTATAGGGTACTCCTTGCATTCCTACAGTTGGAAAACAGAGAAGCAGCAGTTTTCCCTCTGTCCTAAACACCTCATCTTGATAGATGGATCCTGGGTTGGTGCTTTATCTGTTCTTCCACGATGCTGGTGAAAACCAACTGCAAAGGCAATTGAGGAGAGCTGTGGAGACTGCAGCTGCTTACTACTAACTGCAAATTGATTCCATTATTGCCTCTTCTCAGCCACACTGATCTTCCTTCCCTGCTCCTCTCTACTTAGAACTGCTAGCTTTACTGCAGAGAGCAGCATCTGTGCTGCAGAGCTCACTTGGCACAGCGACTGCTTGCCGGTGGGCTGGCTGCAGGCCCGGGTGGGCATCAGTTGTTTTCAATGCACCTGTCAATCAAACTGTGTTTTTATGACACCACAACCAGAGACTCTTACTGTTCTGAACAAAAAGGCTTCTGTTTGAATTTAGCAGACACAGCTGATTACGCTTAGTGACAGTTTTGACACCTTGGGGTGGATTTGAACTTGAAAACCTTTCTAAACTGTTTGAAGTGAGGGCTCCTCCCAGCTGCCTGAGCAATCTACCAAAACAATGCCATCTTCTGTGGCCCTTTGGAGATCTTCCTGTCCAGTGCTGTCCTCCTCCAGCTGCCTTGTTTTCCAATGAATCAAAGCAACCATAAAATCAAATGCCACAGGGGAAAAGTCACCTAAGCACACTGATAAACCTACCCTCTGCTTTCATTGCCTTGTAACAAGCATAAATATTATTTGCTTTGGTTACAAGAACACTTTTCCATTTATTCTGAGTGCCTCCTGTACTTTGTTCTGACAAATATTCAAATACCTGTTTATTTCCCTTTAAATTTTTTATTGTCCCTTACTGTACTTTAGATGGTCCCATCCTTCTCCAGCAGACCCTGCCCAGGGGAGGAATTCAGCTTTGCAGTTTGCCAATGAAAACAGGCTTTTTAGAGATGGAATTGCTGAATTTTTCCACCAGGCTGGCTTCACAGCTTTAAAGGGGCGAGGCAATTTGTTCCCTGTTCGTTTGCTAATGACTCAGTGCTTAATGTCAACCTGGTGGAAGTAAGGCAGAGAAAGAGTCCTACCTGCTCCTACCTTCCGAGCCTGGCATTGGTCTGGTGTTGTGGAATCCTCTCCAGGACTGTCCTGGTACCCTCAGGGAGTGTCCTTTGAAGGGATTTAGTGGCATTAGCAGACCTGCAGGTAGAGCAAGACTTTCAGGAGGTCTCAGATTCTCTTTTAGTTGCCTGAGGAAAACTCTTCAGAATTGCTCCTACCCAGTGGCTCTCGGAGACTGCAGTGTTCGAGAAAGGAATTCCTCATGGTTTTAGTGGAAGCTGCTGGATACTGTGAAGTTATGAAAAATCTGGTCCTCAGGGCAGCAGAGGAGATTTGTTTTCTGATTGATGACTGGGTCACAGATCAGGCTGAGTTATCCTCAGCATTGATGAGGTTGATGGGAATGACTGGAGACTTTTCAGAATACAGCAAACGAGAGACCTCATCACACCCTCCCAAGATGTCCATTCCCTTCTTTTTTCTCTCTCCTTGCTCAATGCTGTGTTCATTTTATTCTTTAGCAGCAAGTCCCCCTGCTGAGCACTAAAAGTTCATACAGTTTCAGAGAGTAATGTGCACATCCTAACAGCCAGACCATTGGTCCTTCAGTGGATATTTTAATTAACTAATCTGTTCAAAACATCAAGAGCCCATTGAGCCATCTGGACTGATTAAAGTCACATATTGCATTGCAAATGTGCTTATTAATTGTCCAAATGTTACCGCTCAAAAGCTGCTTCACCCAGACAGTTTCAGAGGGTTGAGTTGTGCTCCTGCATGAAGGGGAGCTCACTTTAGGGTTGGGTAGAGGTGTGATGGTAGTCCCAGTTGCCGGCACAGCGAGGAAGGACCACCCAGGCACCAGTCAGCTTGTCCAACAGTGAGCAGGGAGGTGAGCAGAGGGCCCAGGGCTGTGGTTCTTTGCAAAGCTCTGGTGTGAGCAGGCAACCCCTTCCTGGGGCAGTAAACCTGGAACTGTGCTGTCAGGTATTCCCTGCCATGGAAATTCCCTAGTTGCTATCAGGATCTGGGAAAATAAGAGGTGGTGATGTGTGAGGCAGCTTCCTGGCTGGGTGAGAAAGGATTTAATCTGTTAGAATTTACCAAAGATGCTAAAATAACCTAGGATGCAAAAATTGTGAGGCTGGGGAGGCCCTGGCCCAGGTTGCACAAGAAGTGGTGGCTGCCCCATCCATGGAGATGTTCAAGGCCAGGCTGGATGGGACTTGGAGCAACCTGATCCAGTGGGATGTCTCCCTGCTCATAGCAGGGGATTGGGACTCAATGGGTTTTAGGGTCCCTTACAACTCAAACCGTTCCATGATCCTATGATCTCTGCTGGAATCTGTAGGGCAGCTGGTGGGCACAGCATTGAAATGGCCTCACCTCAGCCTGACTGTACTTCTCTTCGTGGAAAACCCCACTATAGACCCACCTCGTGATTCTTTGCTTACAGGCACTTCCTCCCAGTTTGGCTGTGAGTATAATGGCAAAGGAGGCTGAAGGCTGCTCTGTAGTAGTATGTCAGGTATTGTTACTCACAAATCCTTGGCTCATGTAGGACATCTGAGATGAGAAGGTAGTGCCTGCCTTTCTAGCCAGGCAGTCTTAAGACAGTTACCTCTGCAGAAGGAGGGTTCTATCCCTCCTGTGCCTTGACTGACCAGATGATACATTCCAGCATCTATACTGGAAGGGTTTCTCTTATCATGGAAATCACCTTGAAAATGAAAGGTGGAATAGGGGGTAGGAGGCTTGCGCTTGAAAATGAAAGGTGGAATAGGGGGTAGGAGGCTTGCGCTTTTTTTTACTTTAATTTCGATTCTAAACTCTTAACTCTTAGGCTCCCAGATAGCGTGGGCCAGATCTGTGCACCTTACAGTCAAGAACCCTGACACATGCAGTGAGATTCAGCGACTGTATCCAAACCTTTGCTTTTACCAGGAAACCAAGGCACAGGGAGGACTGATTTAGAAGAGGAGGAGGAGCTAAAGTAAGAAAACTCATCTCCTCTGTGGGCATCTCTCACCATGATTGATGACGTCCCCTCTCACCCTTGTGGCACCCAGGAGCTGGGATTTGTAACTCATCAGAGTCCAAGCATCTAAACACGCCTCTCTGAGAGCAGCCCAGCAGCAGTGTGTGTCACAGAGAGTGCAGCCATGGTTATTCAAAGGACAACTGGTTTTTGCAGATCTTTCTTTCCTTTTTTGCAGATCTTTCAGAGCTAAAACTAAGGCTCATGGCATTCGTGGCTTTTGAGATGAAGCATTTGACTGAGCCGAGTTCCACACCACTTCCCTACTAACAGGACTCTTCTTGCTTGCAGGTAAATGGCCACCTGGACTACATGAAGCAAATGGACACTATCCTAAAAGCAGTGGGCATTAAAACCAAGGAGTGTTGGCTGGAAGAGAGGAGCAGCAGCAGTTTTTTCTCTCCTCTACCCAAGAAATCACAGCAGGCAGCAGGCAGTGAAGCTCCGGAAGTGGAAAACACTGTGCATGAAGAGGTGGCTGACAGTGACTCCTGGTCTTGGGCACCCATGGAGAGCACCAACCCCAAGCCAGGATGCTTGAACTCTGTGCCAGTGCAGCTGGTGATTCCTGATTCGCCAGCCGCACCAGGCACCACCAGAGGCACTGACCTGCTGTGTGGGGATGAGGCTGTCCCAGCTGGCCAAGCTCACCGCCGTGATTCCCCTGGGTGTCTCCTGGGAGAAACCTCGCCCTGCTGCCCTGACAGTGGGAACAATAAGAAACAGGCAGTGGGTGAAGGAGCAAATTAGAGCCCTTTGTGTTGGCAGAGATGCTCAGCCAGTACTAAAACTGCTTCCAAAGCACCGTCTGTTGGACTGGGATTGCCAAAGAAGTGTTGGTAGAGCCAGCAGAGCTGGAGCTGCAGTTTTCAGACCCTCCTGAGAGCTGGCACTAGTGTGGCAGCAGGTCAAAGCATCTGGAGCCGCTACCCATGGTGTCTCCCACAGTTGAGAAAGGACTGACCCTTGCCTGAGTCAGCATTGCTCCTTCGGAAGCAGTGGCACTTCCCTCCTCACACAAACTGGGTTTATTCCTGAGGGAAGCAGCTGCCACCACTGGGGACACCATTGGGTCTCTGCTGTATAAGTCCCAGGTGAACAGGCACTCCAGAAGCAGTTTTAAGCACATTGCAGAGGAAAGGGCTCATCTCAAGGGTATTGAAATCAGTTTTACTTCAGTTGGGTTCCATGGGAGCAGGCCCTTGATAGCTTCTGGCTGCACAGCTGCATCTCAGCATCCACACTTCAGCTTTGCTAGCAGGGCAGGCAAAAGACTCTGGCTACCTGGCTTCTTTCCCCATACACAGCTGGTTTGCTGCCAGGACTCGGGCGCTTTCTGATTGACAACAGTTTCCCTGCCTGCAAGCTGAGGGTGGTGAGTGCTTGAGGCTGCAGTGCGCTTAGAAACATGCTTTGAGTCCCTAGGTGAAAGACAACGGAAAAAAATCAATGGGCTTTTTATGATTTATTACTTTGTGAAACTTCCTGCCAGGCTTTGCAAGCCAACAACCCACAGAGACTTTCATTTTGTGTCCCACACGCATCTCCAGCCTTAAAAGCCCCCCCGAGACACATTTTTAATTGGCTTAGAATAAAAACAGTATTTGGCATAGGATAAACACGAATCTGTTTGATTTCTGCCTCCTTCCATAAAAGTGATTTGGCATCTGCTGTCTTCTCCCCAGTCCCAGACTGGAGGGAAGGACCCTGCTTTCCACCCTCTGCCATGCCAAGTCTTCCAAAACCATATGGGACTGACCCAGAGCTTCCATAAAAGGTCCATTTCTGGTCTGTTTTACCACTCAGCCCAAGAAAATGCAAGCTAGCAGGAACATGGCCAAGGATAACCCCCCTTCTGAGAACACCTCTGTGTTTTTCTGCTTTAAAACACACGCTGGATGCAGTCAATACCACCCTACAGATGGGTCTGGAGGGGCTTGGTGGCTCACGAGAGGGGAAATAGTGTGACTGTAGCTTCTGATTTTGGTTCACATGAAGCTATCCCCTCCCGCCCCATTCCAGCAGCTGGTTTAAAACCTACCTCTCCGTTCTGTCCCCAGCCTTCTGCAAGTCTTACCTGTGGATTATTTCTCAGGAGGTGGAAAATGTGGCTGTTTCTGGGGTGGCAGCGTAACCTGGCCACGAACAGCTCTGGGTATAGTGCCTGGCTTGTACTCTCTCCAGTTCCTGCCGCTGAGGGGGCTTAGACCTCTCTACTCTGATTCTCCAGTGGTGCTGTGCTGCAGAGTGACTGGAGCTGTGGGTGGGACAGGCTCAGGGACCCCACAGTGATGGGGCTTCTTTGCTGGTCAGCGTTGATGCCACTGGCAGCAGGAAAGGGATACGATTTCTCCACCGCACCAGAGGATTTGTCCACAAACAAACACATTATTACAAAGATAGGAGAGTGACATATTATTGCTGTTGAACACTTGGCTGGAAGAAGCGGTCACTGTCCATCTCCTGAAGCTCATGGCTGCTAACTTTGTGACCTAATGGACTTTAAGAGTTCACTGTATATTTTTCTGCTCCTTTTTAGCTGGAGCTGTAGTCAAAGGTTACTTATATAGAAAGCTGCTTGTGGAAAGATGTACATAATGATCTTCATGCTTGATCCCAAACTCAAGCTGTTTGGGCTGAAGGGTTTGATGTTTGACCCTGTGCCAAATCCTTCCCCTGTTATGGTCCTTTGCCATGGACCACTGGGCTGGATGTGGGCTGCCAAGGCAATTGTAGCAAATAAATGACAACTAAGTCATAAACCCCCTTGTTTTGTTCTAGGACAGTCGTGGGCCATGTGGAAAGAGAATGAATGGACTTGCTTAGTATGTAGCTGCAGCTTCCAGCACCCCATGCCCTGGGGCTGCTTTTTATTCATTTGTATAACCGTGGGCTACAGGAGCACAATCCAACACATTAGCATGAGATCAGAAATGGGCAGCGCAGTGTGCCTGTCAAGAGAGAGCACAGGAGCACACTGCCAACCCATCCCTGCAGCTGGAAGGCACGTGGGGAAGAGCGCCCTTACCACATGTGAGGGTGGTTGAGGGGCTGCCATTGCCATCTAAAAGTCAATATTCATTTAGGTTCTCTGGGGGGAAGCGTATTTTCTAATTGCATCATCTGAAAAATGATGGATTGTGAGTGCAGAGGGTGATGGTCATATGCCAAAAATAGGAAACTGTGGGATGAAACCTAAAGGGAAGCTCATCTCATTACTACTGTCAGGAGACCCACAGAGCCACAAAACAAGTCCAACACCCACGTCCTTGCTGAATATCCAGAAAGCTGTGCTGAATGTTTTGCATCCAATTTAATCCCCCGTAGCACAGGCTGTTAGTGATTAGTTTCACCACAACTCACTGCTTTCACAGGAAACTGATGCAGCTATGACCCAAATTGTGTGAGGCCATTAAATGCCAAGAAGACGTGATGTTCTGTAAATTGCTGCAGACCCAAGTCCCTCGTCCATTCATGGGATTTGGATTCCACCGTTTCTCTCAGTGCCCTGGGTGAAACAGTGGTGATCAGCTGAGCTGTGTGAGCAGAAGCTGGAAACTACAGCTTGGGCTTGTGCCTAAGGAGAGACAGGTTTGTGGAAGGGTTATGGAGCCCAAGGTTCAGAGGAACCAGTGATGAGAGCAGCTTGCAGAGAAGTGGGGAGGGATTGGTGATGGAGAGCAAAGGAAGGATGGAAAGAGAGAAACAAGGCAGATTGAGCAATAAAACATGGCTTTGCACCGACCAAACCTACCCACAGAAGTGCTCAGTGTCAACATCTCCAAGGAGATGAACAATGCATTTGAAGAGGCTATGGAGCAGCAATGCCCAGGCAAGGAGATGCAGCACACTGGTCCTCCAGGGAGTTTCATGGGGCTGGGGGAATCCTTCCCAGCACACAGAGGTCCATAACACCTCATAGGGGTGCCCTCGCTCAGGCCATAGGGTTGTTGAGCCGCTTGGGCTCTGCATCAAGGGGCTCCACATCCAGGGGCTTTATGTTGGAGAAGTTGAGCAAGTGAGCAGTGGGAGCTGGGAGAGCCCAGGGGCTGTCACCAGGCTGCAGCAGGCTGTGTCTGTTCCCCGGTGCCCCAGAGTCGACAGAGTCTGTCTCAGCCTGCAAGGTGAGGACATTCTTGAGGGATGTGGCAGCATGGGGTCCGCTGTTGGAGTTCCTCATGGAGAGGGAGATGGCGCTGGGACGGGGCTCCCTGGTGCGCCGGCAGCAGGGCAGGTATTTGCCCATGGCCCTCTTGAAGTCCCTCATGAAGAGTGGGTAGATGATGGGGTTCATAGTACTGTTGCAGTACCCAAGCCAGGTGAGAACATCAAAGAAGCCAGACGAGACACAGCCACAGACTGCCTGGCAAGGGACACACAGCAAGGATTAACAGCATTTCCCACCTCAGCCCTAATCCAGAATGCTTTCCCCAGGCATGCTAACGTCTTCCCTTTGAAGGAGCTCTCCAAAACCCTTTTGAAATGTTTTTCCTTGTCATTGTTCCCTGTAGAAATTGCATGTTTGGTCCCAGAGGCTTTCCAGCAAGACCTGCAGGCAACTGAGAGTCACCTCAGCTGATTCAAAGGGAAAACCTGATATAAAAGATCCCCTATATGTTTACCTGCATAACATTGGTGATGAAGAAGGGAAGCCATGCCACAAAGAACATGCCCAGGAGGATGCCCAGAGTCAGACTGGCCTTCAGCGCCTTCCTGCTGTGCTTGTTGGTGAACCTCCTGCTCTCACTGCCAGCCACAGGCTCGCTCAGGGCACAGGGAACCTGCAGTGGGAGACGGGGCAGTGAGGGAGAGCTTCTCTATGGGCTGGGGCCACCAGCTCTGGTGCCAGCCTCCTGCTCCAAGCTGTGGTGTTGGGGATGCAAACCCTTCACTGATATTTGCCTTCCTATGAAGGGGAGGAGGGTGGCAGAGACCACAGCCCCAAAAGCAGAAACCAAGCAGAGGGAGCAACAGACACCCTCAACAAGGAAAGAATTTATGGGTTTTGTACTATTAATAAGGGCTTATTCATTAAGATTGAGAGAATGACCTCGAGCTGCATGAGGGCAGGTTGAGACTGGACATCAAGAAAAATTTCTTCATCAAAAGGGTTCTCAGGTACTGGCAGAGGCCACCCAGGGAGGTAGTGGAGTCCCCATCCCTGGAGGGGTTTAAAAGCCAGGCAGATGAGGTGCAGAGGAATCTGGTTTAGTAGTGGTCACGTAGAGTTGGATTCAATCATCTCAAAGCTCTTTTCCAATCGAATGACTCCATGACAATCCAAGTCAGTTAGTGTTTTGGTGAGGATGAAGCTAGCCCTACAGAGGCAGTTCCAGCTGCTGGTTAGAGCAGTAAATTAGTTATTTTTAAAAGCGAGACTTGGAACATTTCAGTGCACAAACACCACAGTTCAGTCCTCCAGCCACTCCTGCAATCTAAAATTAATAATTGTCTCAGCCCTCTGCCATAATTAAATGAGGTCCCATTGCCATCCAAATTTCTGCCCAAAAATGAAAATAAAAATCACAGAATCACAGTATGGTTTGGGTTGGAAAGGACCTCAAAGCCCATCCAGTCCCACCCCCTGACATGGGCAGGGACACCTCCCACTGGATCAGGGGCTCCAAGCCCCATCCAACCTGCCCTTGAATCCCTCCAGGGATGGGGCAGCCACCTCTGCTCTGGGCAACCTGGGACAGGCCACCCCATCCACACAGCAAAACATTTCTGACTAAGATCTCATCTCAATCTCCCCTCTTTCAGCTCAAAACTCTTCCCCTTGTCCTATCCCTACACTTCCTGATCAAAAGCCCCTCCCCAGCTTTCCTGGAGCCCCTTTCAGTACTGGAAGCTGCTCTAAGGTCTCCATGTATCCGTCTCTTCTCCAGACTGAACAATGCAGCAGAGGTGAGCAACCCGGCAAAGCTCCATATCTGCTCAGGTGGAGGGCAAGGCGCCCACCAGGGAACTCAGGGAATCAGCCAGGGCACCCACTGCCTTCATCTTTTTAACTGGAGTTTGAAAGGGTTTTAAAAGGGGATCTGGTTAAAATATGGGCTCCAGGAGTGGCTGCTGTTTGCCCAGCTGAGCAAAGCACTGGAGTAGCCCCCAGTGCCCTAGCACAGCACTGGGCTGCAGGGCTTGTAGGGGGTGGTTGTGGAGTCCAGAAACTTGGCATCGATGGGGAGAGAAACATTTTCTAACAGTGTCTGATCTTTGATTCTCATTTTCCTTTCAACGGTCTGGTTCATCTTCTCAAGCGCAGAAGAGCTGCCCAGGTCAGAGAGTTCTGGCTGCTTTCTTAAAAGAGAAAACAACATAAATCAAGGTATCTAAAGGCAATTAAGTTTGGTTTTCCCCTGTTGGATGTGAGCTCGATAAAGCCTATTATGAAGAATTAAAGCTGCAAGATTTAGTGAAAATCACTTTCTCCCAGTGCGATACAAACAAGTGCAGCCCTGCTCTGGTTATAAAGAGCAGAAGGAGGTGTTTTGCAGTTCCCGTTATAGATCAGATGACAAAAATAGCAGCTGGCTCGCCCCAGTAAAGTGCTCTCCAGTATCTGGTATTTGCTATTATTTAAACTCCTTCTCCCCCATATCTCACGCCCACCATGGCCAAGACTTACAAATGGAAAGTCAGATAAGATTAAAACCCTCTGGGATGATGCTATCCAAGAGGGGGGCAAGACTACATTTATTTTGTACTGCTGAGCAATTTCAATTCTACCTTAATTTCCCTGCTTCTGCTCATGCTGTTTCTGAGTTCTGGAGCAGCCCAAGAACACTGGGACAAGAAACAGAGCACCTCAGAGGACAACAGGGAGGTGGCTGTTGCCCAAAATCCCCCTCCCTGTGATCTGGTTGCAAAAGCCCTTTGCCAACTCTGGTCCTGAGGCTGTCCAGAAAGCAGAAACACTCTGGGGCTGCAAGGAACGACATTGCTGTGGCCACCTTACCTGCAGTGTGGTCTTATCCATGGTGGTGGCCACGTTGGGAGAGAGAGAAGCCACCTGCACTGCTTGCTTGCGGGCTGCCAGGAGGATGCGGCAGTAGGTAAAGGAGATGGCTATGGATGGGAGGAAGAAGGTCAGGAAGGAGGCCACCAGGGCATAGGGCAAGCTGACCAGCAGCCGACACTGCTCCTCGTCCCCCTGGGAGGTGACGTTCACGGCCTGGACTTCAAACTCCAGCTTGTGCCAACCCATCTTGATAGGCAGGAAGGAGGCCAGCGCAGCCAAGGTCCAGGTGGCCAGGATGAGCCAGAGGGCTCGGCAGGAGGTCATTCGCAGCTTGTATTTTAGCGGGGAGATAATGAGCAAGTAGCGGTCCAAGCTGATAATGCAGAGGTTGAGGATGGAAGCGCTGCAGCACATGACGTCAAAGGAGTACCAGAGGGAGCAGAAGTCGCCCCACAGCACCCAGTGGCCATAGAGCTGATTGAGCATGGCCGGGGGCATGACCACCAGCCCCACCATCAGATCAGACATGAAGAGGGACACCAGGAAGTAGTTGGAGGTGTTGCGGAGGGAGCGCTGGGTGATAATGAGGAGGATGAGGAGGAAGTTTCCTGCAGTGGTCAACAGGATGATGAAGCACAGCAAAGCAGCTACCCAGCTGCTCCCCACCAGCAGCGAGGGCTCCCCTAGCACACTGGCATTAGAGACTCTCGAATCACCTTCCATGAGAAGCTGGGGGACCTTCTCCAGCCGTGACCTAGATTCAGGTGATCATTGCCAGAGCCAGCTCCAGGGAAAGAAGCACCACCTCTCTCTCACCTCTCTCTTTCTCCTCTCCTCCTCTCCCTCTCTTCCCCTGCTTTCTCTCTTCACTGGCAGTTAGGGCAGTGTGACATTCCCAGGAGCTGATCAGCAGGAGCAAGGTTACCCTCCCCGTTACTCACAGCCAGACACTTCCTCGTCCCTGCAAATCCCCTGGCACTGGGATGTCTCTGGATGCTGCTGCTGGAGGCTGCGGATGCTCTGGGCATCGGCAAGACTTGGGATGCTCTGGATGTCAGGATGCTTGTGATGTCAGAGATGCTCTGGATGTGCTGGACCAGGAAATAAATCTGTACCCCAGGATGCTTGGGGGTGCCCTGGATGTGCTGGACCAGGGAATAATCTGTACCCCAGGATGGTTGGATGCTCTGGACCCAGAATACTCCAGATGCTGGATTCCAGGATGCTCCAGATGCCAGAGATGCTCCGAACCCCAGGATACTCTGGATGCTGGTGATGTTCTGGACCCGGAATACTCCAGATGTTGCACTCCAGGATGCTCCAGATGCTCGATGCTCTGAACCCAGGATACTCTAGATTCAGGGTATGCTCTGGACCCCAGGACGGTTGGATGCTCTGGACCCAGAGTGCTCCAGATGCTGGAGACCCCTGACGCTCAGCTGTCACCCCCAGCTGGGCTTGGCTGCCTCTGTCCCAGGGGCAGCAGAGCCCCCGGAGCTCCTCTGTGCCTGAGCTCCGCTGCTGCAGCCAGAGACCGCAGGGAGAGGCAGAGCAGCCCTGAGGCGAGGACGGGGCTGCTCCCAGAGCCAAGCTCGTCGGAGAGGAGGAAGATGCAAGCTAGGAGCGTGGGAGGTGTCTGTCCTCTCGGAGAGGTGCGTGCAGAGGGGTGTGTGAGTGCGTGTGCAGGCGCCAGCCAGACTTTTACCTGCTGCTCTGCGATGCACAGAGAAGGATGCAGAAATGCCAAGTCGGAGGGGGTGGGGCTGAGGAGGGGGCGGGAGGGAGAAGGAGATGGAATGAAATGCTAATGGAAACGGGAATTTGGTCAAAACTCCACAAAGTAGCAGCCAGAGAGTTCCCCTTTTCCCCTTAAAAAGACAGCCAGCACCACGCTATTCCTCGCCTCCACCGGCCACCTCTGCCCAGGCAGAGCCCTGGGCCAGCAGCGCTGAATCACAGAATCGCAGAATCACCAGGGTGGAAGAGACCCACTGGATCATCGAGTCCAACCATTCCTATCAAACACTAACCCATGTCCCTCAGCACCTCGTCCACCCGTCCCTTAAACCCCTCCAGGGAAGGGGAATCAACCCCCTCCCTGGGCAGCCCGACCGCCAGCACTGGACACGAGGCTCTATCCTCTGCACCAGCCAATAAAACCCCAGATTTTGCAAAGCCAAATGAAAAACAACAAAATCTGTGCACAGCACTCCCCAGTCCCTGCTTGGGAGCAGCCTTGGAGAGGATTGACTGGCTGCTTGTCCAGCTGTCTGCAGACAGGGATGGAGCTGGGCCCTTGTCACTCCGCTGCAGGGTTATCTTGGCTTGGCCTTGGCACAGTCCAGCTCCTGGTTTTGCAGCGGCAATTGCAGCTGGACCCATGGCAACTTGCCCTTTGGTGAGCAGGAGGCAATGCAAGAGAGGCCCCATTGGGCCCTGCTGGTTTCTTCACCCCTTCACCAAGTTCAGAAGCCACTCCTGAATCTATAAGTGCCATCGGGTACGTGACATTGCCACCTCTCCCTGTCACAGCCAATACCTCAGGCTGCTTGGCAGAAACTCATTGTTCTTTAACTACGCAGCTCGTGAAAGTTTTTTTTTAATTCTGATTCCAGATGTAATTTCTCCCTGGAGGCAGCCCAAAGCTGAGGGCACCAACTCCGGCACAAACCAGAGCTCCACACATGTCTCTGTTGTACCCTGGCTTCTATCCCTGTGGTCACAGGGCCAGACGTTGCCCTTTCCTCCTTGTGCCACTACTGAAAATTCTGTGAGCACATTTCCTTTGGGAATGTGAGAAATATCCACTGGTAAAACCTTTGAAAGGGCAAAGTCTTTGAAGCAAAGGCAATAATATTTTTATTTTACAATTCAGTGCTGAATTGGATGCCCTTCTAAAAAAGGCAAAACATCTTACAAAAGTGGTGGGTATATGCACTAGTTTTAGACAAAGAAACATATAAATCTTCAAAGAATGCTCATTTTTTTAATTTTATTATCCCACCACATCCAAAGACTCCCTTCAGGTTAGCTTCTACAACAGCTGCATCTTACAAGGCAATAAGCACATTGATACATTCTCATAACCCTAAGACAGGCTATCTCTTAGCTTAAAATAGCAAGATCTTACAAGACAAGTTTATATGACAAGATAATTATACACACCAGCTACAGCAAAACTTATCAATTAATTCTCACAATTCACCCCCTTTTACTTATTACATCTTTTTTTGCTAAAGCCCATAAGTTTTTTTTCTAATTTACACAATATCAATTGTAATTTCTCCTCTTCTTCTTCTTCTTTCTTCCGATCTCTTTTCTTCAATGCCATAATTGTCTGGGCCATCTCACTCTGGCTTCATGGATTTGTTGGAATACTCGTTAGCTGCATTCCTTCAGCTACACTAGAAATGAGTCTTATAAAACACAGTACAAGGGATGGCAAAAGGAGTAACCCAGCATGTAATAAAAAGAAGCCTACTTTCTTCCACCAACCTACCCCTACGAGATTATCCCACCACCTGGAGTCTAACACAGACTTCCATTTCTGCACAGGGACATGTGCAATTTTTCGAATTTCAGTTGCAAGGTTCATTATTGCTTGGCCATTATAATCTGTTTTAAGGTAACGATCAGAAGTGTTCCATTTTCCACACATGTCCCCTTCTTCTGCCAATAAATAATCTAAAGCCAGTCTGTTCTGATATATCACCCCTCTCATCTGTGTTTGCTGTGCGGCCAACAATTTGAGGCTGGTTGCTCTCCCATTAGTGATTAATTCTACTACTGCCTGTAACGTAGTTATTCTATTCAACATGTAAATATGTGTTCAATAGCCCCAACTTCCATCTTCTGCCCAAGTGTCTGATCCATATGTCTGGATAGTTCTTTCTGGGGGTCATTTGTCTTCTCTCTGGGATTGGGCTTCTCCAACATTTATGTCTGACCATTTTTTCCCTCCTTAAGGTCTCAAACAAGAGAATTCCTAACTCATCCCTCCTTGAAGGGTAACATAAAAAATCCGGGTTGAATTATCCCTAAGGTACAGCTAGCTCCCTTCCAAATTACCAGGAAGTTTCAAATAGGCTCTTCTACCACAAATCCAAAATAACCCATCAGGGGCTCTCCACCAGTTCCTAGAAGTGTTTCCTGGGTTTTTCCAAAATCCTGGGTAACCCCTGGCATGGATTATTTCCAGTGCAATTTAAAACTCCTTCCTGAGTGGCCTTGGTACAATTGTTAATATCTTTGGTCAAATACCATTTTTTTTTTCCAGGCCACCAGGTCCTGTGAGGGTCATCTTTTTATTTTTCTCAGGTCCTGTACTGCTTGGTAAATTCCATCCAGTTTTTTCATTGTCAGATTTGCATACCACTAATAGTTCCATGCTGTGGTAAGTTATTAATTGGGCTTTCTATTCCTTTTCACTCTTTTAACCTCAAAGGATATTGTCTCTGGCATACGTCTTTGGGCCTTTAAACTCTGCTTTCATTAGTATCTGTTAAAATCCCATACACGAACGGTGTAACAACAACAAAAAAATCTTTCTTGTAAGATAGCACATCTGCTTTAAAACAACTTTCTCAAAAGTTGTTTCTCCAGATTAGGATCAACCAAAAAAGTCCAAACCCTCCAACACTGTTGAACAATGACCAATCTTCCTTAAATCTCTTGAAAAATAAGCCTGACCCACCTGTGCTCCCTCCCTGTGCTGCGATTCTGCACACACCTGCAGGGATCCCTGTTTCCAATGGTTCTGGTCTCCAGTGCCAAAAAGCAAAAGCCAGTTGTCAGCAGCACCCAAGGGCCAACACAGCAATACAGGCACTGGTGGGCCAGAGTGGAACTGGAAGGCTGTTAGACCTTGGTGAGGACAGCAAACAGTCTGGTGCCCAAGGCCGACAGTGCCATCTACTCGCAGGATCTCATTCCGTTTTGTAACTGGTATGGCTCCTTCAGGTGGGTTCTGAATGGAGTCTAGTTTGCTACATTTAAAGATTTCTGTTTTCAGCTGCAAAACAGCTCCCCACTCCCTGCCTCTGTGGAAGCTCAGATTGTGCAAAAGGAGGTGGAGACATCCTACTCCAAACACCTTAAAACAGCAGCTCCTGGAGTTTACCCCCCTGCCAAGCCCAGCTCCTGGTTCACCATACACCAGTAAAAGGGGCCACCTGATGGTGCTAGGTGCCCATATGGATTTCTCTGCCCTTTCCTTTCTCCTGGCTCTCCTGTAAATCGTCCATCCCAGACTAAAAAAAACTTATCCTAATTTACAGGACAGCTCCAGCCCTGCTAGGATTCTTCCTTGCCAGCCCATCCTCATGGCAGTCACTGCCTTCACACAGCCCCAGAGAGCTGCTCTCCAGAGTTGTGCAGAGCCCCAGAGCCCAGGTCTCAAAGAGAGGAACAATGAGGGACGTCTGCTTGTCTGGCACAGCTCCCCCCTGCCCTTCTGGAAGTGGTGGGATCTTGGTGGGACTCACTCCAGGGTCAGGCGCACACAGGAGCATCATCAGTTTCTGAGGGCATAACAAGGCTGGGTGGTCAGGTGGAATTAGGAGGTTAGAAGCATGTGCTTGGCCCTGCCCAGGGAATGCTTGGTGAAAACAGCCCAGCGGTATCCAGACAAGGTTTTTGTGCCCTCTCCTCACCTACAAAGGGAAGTCCATGTCCAAGTTCAACTTCCTCCACTCCAGAGCCTAAGCCATGAACCTCAGGATGCCTGGACATGCCAGATCGAGAGTGTCACCTAGTGGCAACAGAGCTGATGAAGATGATCCGACCCCCACCAAGACCCGTCATACTTCCCACACGAGTGGGACCAACAGCCCTCACACCTCCCTGCTGGAACGAGCCCTCGCATGCAGCCGTGCGTAGGCAGCAGGTGATGCACAAGCTCTCCCCGTCCACATGAAGCCATGTGCCAAGCATTTGGGGCTTTTTGCCTCTTAGCAGCTCTCCCTCCTCCTTCCCAATTTGAATGCAGAAGGAAGTCAAAGCGAACTCTGCTCTCCCATGCCCTGTGTCCTCCTGAGCTGCCTGGTGTTCTGGTGTAAACAGCCTCTACCCCATCAGCACCGAGGAGCCAAGAACCAGACAGGCGCAGGAACATGGAGAAATGGGAGTCAGAACTAATTTATTTAAGAAAAAACAAACCTTGTAAAAGGAGAGCAGGCGTTGATTAGAAGCTCTGGAAGCTCTTGTCAGGGCAGTGCCAAAGAAATCAGCTTTATACAACAGAGAGAAAGAGGCAGCAGGAGAGGCCTGGGGCTGTTCCTCCACCCCAAGCCTCCCCAGCCTCGTGAAGGTACCTCAGCATCCTGGCACACATCCCCCTTCTCCCTCCACCACAATTAAAGTGCAGCAGGGAGAGGGAGACGAGGGCTGGATCACATCCCAATGTGAGTGAGCTCTTGTCCTTCCCCTGTGGGCCACAAAATGCCAAACCCCAGTGTCCTGAAGACTAGCAAGGAGAGGGCTCTCACCACCATGATTCCTAGCAACCTCATGTATGTAGCCCCAAGGCAAACCCTGGGGCAAAACACTCCCCAGGAGCCACCCAATATGCGGGAGCTCAGGCTAGATGAAGATACAGCAGTTGCCAGGAGGAACAGCGCGTCCACGTCGAGCCTGTGTGTCCATAGGCAGGCAGAGCAGATAGGAAGAAGGGATGTCCTGGCATCTCCTCTGGGACTCTGGAGAGGCTGCATCCCTTCTTACTCCACCCCAGTTATGAGCTCTTTACAAGAGAAACACCTGAAGAACCCAGCAAAGGCTCCACAACAAGGTCCACCCTGCAAACAGCCCCCAGGAGCCCAGCTCAGCCAAGCTCTGCTCTCTGCCAAAGCCCCCTCATCCAGGCTCCCACTCCTCTCAATATATTATTACTATTATGTGCAAGTAGTTTTGCATCAGAAACCCCCCCAGCCCTCCTCTCTTGCCTGCAGCTCCAGCCCCACATCCACCCCTCAGCCCTCCCTGTGCCTCCCAACATTCCTCCAGCCAGGGGTGTTGTGGAGAGCAAAGCGAGAGGGACGTTATTAGATAGGAAAGACTCCACCACCCCTCCCTCCCCAAACCCCGGCCTTCTCCCTTGCTCACACCCCTGCCCGCGCTGCCAGCTGCAGGGACAGTCCGCAAGCACCAGGTCACTCCTCGCCCTCCTCCTCGTGGTGGTGGTGGTGGTTGGAGGCAGGAGGTTCTTCCACCTCCTGCTGGGGGTGGGCATAGTGGTGGGGGCCAGGGCCTTCAGCAGGCATGTTCTCCTCTGCATTCAGGTAGACATTGAACAGGGCTCCCTCGTGGCTTGGCTCCTTCCCACAAGCCTGGCAGCTACAGTGAAGGATCTTCTCCACCAGCTTGTCAACCCTTGGAATCTCGTCATTGCCTGGACAGTCCAGTGTCACCTGGGCAGAGGGACAAGGATGCAGCGAGTGAGTGTGCAGGCCCCGCACCCCCATGGCTGTCCTGCCCTCCCTGTGCCATTCAGGTGGCATTTTAAGTAAGAAGCAATAGCTTGGTGCCCACACAAACCCCTGTCCCCAGCCAGTCTGCAAGCCCAAGAATACGCTGAGGAGGACACTTTGCAAGTGACAAGGAAACACACAGTGATTTCTTCACAATGAGGGTGGGAAGGCCCTGGCCCAGGTTGCACAGAGCAGGGGTGGCTGCCCCATCCCTGGAGGGGTTCAAGGCCAGGTTGGATGGAGCTTGGAGCCCCTGATCCAGTGGAAGGTGTCCCTGCCCAGGACAGGGGAGTTGGAACAAGATGATCTTTAAGGTCCCTTCCAACTCAAACTATTATATGACTGGAGTGGGACACTGCTCCCAGGCACTGCTGGCACACAGGTATCAGTAGTAACTGTAGTGAAGAAGTAGTGAAGGTTACCCACAAACAACGCTGCTGAGCATCTCAGAGGGTTTGTACTGAACCATCTGCCCAAATGTCTGGGCTGAAAGCAAAGAGAAGGCTGAGCCCAGCTTTCCTGTTCTAGGCTGACTCGGAGGGCAGGTTTATGGCTCTGCGTGGGTGATGGGTTTGAGGGTGATGGCAGATGGGCTGTGGGAAGCTCTTCCGGACATCAAAAGAAAAAAAACTCCCAAGTGGGAGTAGGTGACAAAAGGAGAGCTGAAGGGAACAGGCATACGAGATGAGCACAAGAATGAATAACGCAGGGACTGATGGGAGATTCTTCTGCAAATCATGACAAATGCATCACTCATCACAGAAGCCAAGTTCCTTCCAGCAGCTTCTTCCATCCCAGCATCTCATATAGTCTGGAGCACCTCCCATACGAGGACAGGTTGAGAGAGTTGGGGTTGTTCAGCCTGGGGAAGAGAAGGCTGTGGGGAGGCTTTATAGAAACATTCCAGTACCTGAAGGGAGCCTACAAGAAAGCTTGGAATATTTACAAAAGCATGCAGTGATAGGGTGAATGGGAGGGGCAGATTTAGACTAGACATAAGGAGGAAATTCTTCACAATGAGGGTGATGAGCCACTGGAACTGACTGCCCAGGGAAGCTGTGGCTGCCCCCACCTCTGGAAGAGAGGTGACAGGTTGGATGAGGCCTTGAGCAACTGGGTCAAATGGGAGGTGTCCCTGCCCATGGCAGGGGGTTGGAACTAGGTGATCATTAAGGTTCCTTCCAACTCAAAGCAATCTATGATTCTGTGAACTCAAGACAAGGCAGAGTCACCCAAGAAACACCCTGGAAGGAGACTACGCCTGAGGAAACCTCGGGGAAAGAGAAGGACTTGCTCCACAGCAGTGGCAGAGCAGACTTGCAAGCCCCTGAGTAAAGCCATCCCCAACTGCAGGAAGGACCATGGAGCAGGCATGGATACTCACGATTTCCCACATGGACTGGGCAGGCATGCAGGAGTCGCAGTGAACCAGGGATTCTGTGGACTGAGGGAAGGTATTGGGGACACTGTAACTGAAGCACTGTCCCAGGCAGGCCCTGCAAAGACAATGGGAGGGATGAGGGCTCAAGGGAGGTGTCTGCTCTTCCCAAGAAAAGCAGAGAGAGATTTGACCTTCCCAAGACAGACAGACAACTGAGCAGTGGCAGGACGTGCTGCCTTGGCTTCTCGTGTGGATGACTATCCCCAGAGCCAATGCACTGTCACCAAATAGAAATAGGCTGCATCCAGCTCTGCACTGAGAGTGGATCCATACCTGTTCTGGATGGACTTGGACTCGCAGCCACTGTGCCCCACTATCTGGGTGATGTTCTTCGCTTCACACCAAGCGCTCTTGTCTGGGAAGAGGGCGAGCTTGTTTATGGGGGGCGGTGCAGCCAGGAGCAACACTGGGAAGAGGGCACCAACCACAAACCATAACATCATGGCCCGTTCTGCTGAAGTCCTATAACTGGAGACAAAGAGCAATGCTTTAGCAGGAAAAGAAACATGTGAGCCAACCCGTTTCTCCAACCCCACAGCAGTTCCTGGCTTCCCCACATGCAGGTACATCCTCCCAGTGTGCTGGCACACACAGCTCCCTCCACAGCCAGGGTGGCTCCCCAGAGCAAGTCAGGAGGAGCAGGACATGCTGCTCTGCCTCCTGCCTTGATACAATAAGTGGTAACTATTACCAGGAGCAGAATATTTTGACTTAAGCCAAAGTAGGATTAGCTTTCATCTAAGCGTCCCTCTAAAAGCATGGGGTGCTTTTCAAGCAGTGTTTCCCAGATACTGTTCATTCTTTGGAGATGAAAATGTCTTCAGTTCAGTGTGATCTGTGCTGAGCAGAGGTGTCTGCTTCTACAGTCCCCTCTGTCTGCAGCCTTTCCCTGTCTCTGCTGCAAGGTCAGGCAGAGCTGAACCCAGCTCCAAATTAGTGAGACATTTGACTGTTGTGAAGTTCATAGCAGCATTAAAATAAGCCCTTGGAAAGTAGCAGAATATGCATAAGATTTCTGGGAAAGATTTATCTACATGTATGTAACTGGAAAACATATTTTGTAAGCCGTTCTTGTCTTGTTACACGTGATTGATAAGAGATCACTCTATATGTTGCCCAGCCCTGAGGAAGGAGACTCCAAAATGAGTCTTATGAGAGTTGATTTGCCAGCATTTTCAGCATCACCCTCACCAAAACAAGCTCTGAGGCAAGCAGGTACCTGCATGGCTTCTCCCAAGCTCTATGCCAGGAGCAGCTGCAGGGCTGTCAGCATCTCCCACCCAAAGCTGGGAAGCCAGATGTTTGCACAAGTGTCAGTGCCAGGCTTCTGGGTTCTACTTGAGGACAGCAGATTTCTTCTCTTCCTTTTCCCCCATCTTAAAAGCCAAAGCTGGCCTTGCAGCAAGCCTCCCAGAGAAAAGGGACCACTTTCCTGGGAAGGAAAATCGCTCTTCTCCTAGGAGAGCGCAGTAGGTGTCGCTGCGAGGCAGCAGCAAGAGGGAGACGGGTCGGAATCCTCAGTCCAGAGGCCATGAACCCGCAGAAACGACCCACAGAGCATTTATTTTTACTGAGCCACGCAAACTCTACCAGTGTTTACTTTGAGGGAACACAGTCTGAGGGTAAGGGAGGCTTCTTCATAGAACCACAGAATGGTTTGGATTTGAAGGGACCTCCAAGCCCATCCAGTCCCACCCCTGCCATGGGCAGGGACACCTCCCACTGGATCAGGGGCTCCAAGCCCCATCCAACCTGGCCCTGAACCCCTCCAGGGATGGGGCAGCCACCCCTGCTCTGGGCAACCTGTTCCAGGGCCTTCTCACCCTCACAGCAAAACGTTTCTCCCTAAGATCTCATCTCCATCTTCCCTCTGTCAGCTGAAAACCATTCCCCTCATCCTATCCCTGCACTCTCTGATCCTGATCCCCTCCCCAGTTTTCCTGGAGCCCCTGTCAGTACTGGAAGCTGCTCTAAGATCTCCCCGGAGTCTTAAACCACACATAAACCTCTCTCATGAAAGTGCTTGGCCATAGTTTTTTCCCACCCTGGAGCAATCCCACGCAGGGTTTCCATGCAGGGCAGCTAAGCATTGAGCCAAGGTGCCTGCATTAACTCTCCCAGTCACTGGAGAAAGGCAGATGGAAAAGCATCATAGAAACAGGGATTTTTTTTTTTTCCTGTGTGGGTTTGGATGGAGGCACGGGGAAAGGCAGACCTTTATATTTCCTAAAATATTTGTTAGAACCATGTTATTTGTTATTTCCCTCTATTTATCTATCCAGATGATGACCTAAGGCCCACACTGGAAAGACTCCTGTGGATTCCCATGGCTCCTGAGCCCAGCCCTCCAACACTTGCCAGGGAAAGAGAGGGAAGAAAGCCTTGTTTATCACATGCCGGTGTCAGAGCTGGGGAATCCCGGCTGGGCGTTCCCTCGGACACTCACTTGATCTGCACAGTCTTCACTGACACAACCTTGGCCAGGAGAGCACCACATTTATCTGAACTACTGAGGTGGCCAACTGAGCCCTTCTCACAGCTCCGCTTCAGGGGGACAGAGGGTTTTGCTCTGTCATCCCTCCACTGAGCCCAGTCTCCTGGATCTGAATCAAAGGAGACACGAGAGAGAGATGCCTCCCCATCCTTCATCCCAAGGCAGCCAGAAAAGGGCATCCTCATTCCCTTGCCCCAGGATTTCCGGAGGAATCAGGTGGGGCGTCTGCTAAAGTTTCTGATTTCGTGGTGACACAGGAACTGCAGTGGTGTGACAAACCAGCGTCACAACAGCCCTGGTTCCCTGATCCTCTCACACAGGCCCAGCACTTGCCCATGGGAATCCCACGACACCCTGCAGAGAATTCTTGCACAGAGCAGGGTTTGCAGGTTTGGGGTTGAGGTCAGCAGAGGCTTTAAGCGCCTGACCTTGCACTGCTGTTAATAAGAGCAGTGTGGTTGAATACATTTGACCTGACAACTCTCAGAGTTCATTTCTGCTCCCTGGCTTCTTTTTCCATTTCAGTGCGGGAATTCTGCAATTCCTGCTTGGAAGAACACGCCTGAGCTGCACACACACAATTGGTTTGTTTGGTTTTCTGAAATGAGCATCTCTGATTCCTCAAATGCCAGCAGCCCTGTGCTGAGGAATCCTGTTCCCTGGGGCAAGGCCGAGATCAGAGCTGGGATGTGACCCACACTGCAATCACAACACCACCACCCCCTCAACTCCCCCCCCCCCCCCCCCCCGCCCACCACCACCCTCTGGGAACAACTGAAATTCTTCTCAAGTTAGAGGCAAGTTCACTTCCACATGCCCGATTCGAGAGCAATTTCCTTCTTTCCAAAGACGGTGGCTGTTTTTTTCCCAGGTTTCTCTTCATACCCAGCAGCAAAAGCACAAACAGTTTTGTCTGCGCTGACAGCTTTGCTTCCCTCTGACTGTTTTGTAGCCCTGGAGGGAGATGTTGACCACAGAGGGGTTTCTGCTGCACCAGCTGGAGCAGAGCTGCAGCCAGAGGCACGAAGTATCAACTCTGAGCATCTGCGCTCCTGTCTCCCTGCAATGTTGAGAGGCAAATGAGTGCAGTTGTGCTCTGCTAAAGCACAGGACCCGGCCTGGATTCAAGGAAGCACTAAAGCATCTCCTTTAAGCCTCGTCTTTTCCTGAGCAAGGATGTATCCATGAGAATGGCCCCGCGGCTCAACTGCTGGTCCGGTTCACCGAGTGGCTGTTGGCAAGGGGGGAACCTATCTGAGCTGGAGCAAACACAGCTTCACCCCATTCCTCAATGGGGTGCTGAGGTGCTGAGCACTGCCATATCCCACTGATTTTAAGCCCTGAACAAGCCACATCCACATGGTGTTTTCCTTCTCCAAAGAATGCCCTGGAACCCACAGGGTTTTAGTAAGTACCAAGGTTTATGCCAGTGCCTTGGAAAACATCAGATGCAGCTGAGATTGGGAAGGAGCTGGGGTTGGAAGCAGCATGTTCACTGGCCGAGTTCAAACCAGTCATGCGAACAGAGCTGCCACTAAAACCATTCATCTGACAGCAGCCACCGGGTCGGAGACAAAAGCACCGTGTTCCTTTTCCCCCCCGCTCTGAAGAGAAGGGAAAAATGAAGACAAGGCACCCAAGCAGGTTTGCAAACTCCTGATTAAACAAAGGCATTGAGCACATTCCTCTGTGACAAGCTAAATTACATGTTGCAGCCCCTAAAGGAACAAGTGTGAGCTCTGGAGTGCTGACCCCAGCCCTGGCCTGCTGGTGGGAGCAAGTGTTTCCCCGCACACAGGCCCTTCTTTCTCTTCTCGGCACTAGGGCACATTTTTTTCCCCGCCAGTCAAAGCTTTTCAAGCAGAAAGTTCAGCTCAGTTCCGGCTGAGCCATCAGCCCCCCTCTCCGTCCACAGGGAACCACATGGCAGCTTCCTCCGCCATCCCTTCCACACACATCTGAGAAATCAAATGACTCAGCCCTCGAGCCTGGCACATCCAGGACTCCAGAGACAAACAACCTCGCAGTGCACACACAGCTGCAAGCCTTGTGGTGAGCAGCCCCAGAGCAAGGGGGTTCCAGGAGGTTGGAAAAGACCTCTCAGATCATCCAGCCCAAGCCCACCGTGCCTGCTAAACCACGTCCACAAAAGTGCCACACCTATACGGTTTTTGAACCCGTCCAGGGATGGAGACTCCACCACTGTCCTGGGCAGTCTCTTCCGATGCTTCATCACTCTTTTAGTAAAGAAATTTTTATTTGTATCCAACCTAAACCTCCCCTGGCACAACTTGAGGCCAATTCCTCTTGTCCTATCTCTTGTTTCCTGGGAGAAGAGACCAACACCTGCCTTGTTACAGCCTTCTTTCAGGAGCTGCAGAGAGTGATGAGGTCTCCCCTCAGCCTCCTCTTCTGCCCAAGGCTGATGGGTCTCAGCACTCCTTCAGGACCCAGAGAGCCTGGCAGGAATTGTTAAGCTTGGAAAAGACCTCTCAGATCACCCAGCTCACGAGTCCTGCCTGGTTTGAGATCCAGTGGTAGGACACTTGGACGGTTTGTGTCACCTAGAAGAGCTCTTTCCTTCCATCCCAGCATTCCCAGGACTTTCAGGAGTCCCACAAGCAGGACAGTCCCCGCCAATGCCTGGAAGCAGCTGGAAAATCTACATCATTACATCAGCTGGAGGACAATGACGGGAATTACCTCGGAGGCCCCGTTCCCACCATCCAGGCCACAGCTGTTCCCAGCCATTTGGAAGCTAAACACTTCTGGAGGAAAATAAAAAAGATCTAATCAATTTTACTCTCTTTTTCCAGTGGGAAGTTTACACCATAACACAAGGCATGTCTGTAGGTGGACATGGAGAGCATTTCATGAGGATTTTAATATCTTTATAGGTATTTTTCTTATCCATAACTTTGCAACTTTGCCAAACACATAAAAGCACAAACACAGGTACGTTGTGCTCATGGCCACATACGCAGCATCCCAGGTTCTGAGAGACAAGAAAACCCTAAGATTTACGAACCTTGTCCAGCCAAGGCTCAAAGCCTGTGACTGCAGCACGGAAATCATGTCAGCTCCATGCTGCAGCTGTGGAAAGTGAGGTGGGAAGCTGGGAAACAGCCTCACCCCGGGGCCTGAATCAGCGACCCAAGTCCCTGTGGGAGATGCAGGAGAGCTCAGCAGAGATGGAGAAGGCTCCTGGTCTACATCAGAGCTGACAATTCCACCTTCCTCTCCTGCCTCCCTGGACACACAGTCATCCTGCCCCACGGATCCTTCCCACCTAGACTGGCCCTTGCTCTCCACCTCAATGAGCTTCCAAGAGCCAACCCAGGTTGGGGTTAGACATGAACTGCAGCAGTACTAGGTCCTCTCTTTGTGTTCAACCCATCATCTGCTGAGAAAAGCTGCTGCACAGCACTGCCAGGAGAAGAAGCGAACCCAAATATGTTATTCACAGCAAACTGCTCTATGCCTCAGTTTCCCCACTTGTAAGACCAGAGACGGGGGAGCACCACATGCCGGGTGAGCCGGTGGGTGTAGAGAGAAAAAGCATAGGGAGGTATGGAATGCCAGGCTTCCTTCGAGGGAAGCGGAGAGGGGCAGCTCCCAGCAGCCCCCACCCAAAAGACACAGTGTGTGTTCCTCAACAGGAAGGTGCTCAGGGGATGCTGGGCTGTGGGAGGGTGTGAGTCAAGTCGGGATGTCACTGTGTGGTGGGGAGGTCGTGCAAGGACACCGTGCTGCAGGGCAAGGGGCATCACTGCCCAGAGAAGGGTAAGCTCTCAAAGGACTCGTGTGGAGCTCCACTGCAGGGAGCTGCAAATGCTGAAAGTAACTGGTTATTCGGGCACCAAAAATGAAGCAAAGGTTCGGGAAGGGACAGATATGGAGGCAAACAGAAAGAAATGTGTCTGTCCCAGAGAGATCCAGGACACAGGGCTCCAGAGACACAGCATTTTGTCTGTACAGTAACTTCTGAATACTACAGGGATCTGCTGCTTAGGAATCTCAATTCAAATAACACTTGCTTACACAGAACAAAAAAAATTACAGCTCAGCATCAGTAGGATGAGGTTAAATCTAAACTGGGGAGATATGAAAGGATACCGTGTGCTGAAAATGAAATCAAACCAAGGGATTTTATTCACTGCTTTGCCCTTTTGTGAAATTTGCATTCAGCAAAACCTTCAGTAGCTTCACATTTTCAATATTGTTCCAAAATGCACAAAATGCACTGTTCTTTAGTACTCTTTAGGATTCTGCTGTGCCTGCAGCAGCCCAGATTAACCAGGATGATGTCAGGGGAGAGGGAACGGAACTGTGCACTGAAACTGAGTTCTAGAGGCAATTCCTCAGGACTGCAGACAGATGAGTTTAACTGAGCACAGAAGGCTCTTCTGAGCTGAGCTTCAGTCTTGCTTTGCTTTGCTGCAAAACCTGGGAAGAAATTACAAACAAATACAAATCGACTTACCAAAGGAAGATGTTTGATGTTTAAAATGCACAAGAATCAATCCTATAAACATTTGATAATGGAACAAAAGCCATGTCACTTCTCACCGTGGATTTGGCTGTCTCTGCTGCTTTCAAAAGCAGGAGACGTGGAGGACTCCCTCTCTGTAACACATGAATTTTCACTCGAGCTTGGTTGGGTGATGCACAGAAATATAAAGCAGAAACAGAGAGAAGTGGGGCAGCACTTTTAAAGCCCTCTCTCCTCTCCACTTTGGCGAGAATTTCAGAAGGCCTTGGTACATTGGGAGTTTAAATCTGGCACCTCAACCACCATTGAGAGCTCAGGAAACTCATTTTATGCAGCTGGGAAAAAAAAAAAAACAACCAAGCTCATTTACCTATAAAAGGCATTGGAAAGGCAATGGAAAGCCTCCTAGGGCCTTAGACAGGCTGAGAATGGGTTCCTGAAGGAGCTCTGCTGGAAAACAGACATGGTAATGGCCTGGGGAGAAACCAGAGTAATAAAACCAGGTTCTGGTAATTTATTTCAATTGCTCCATTTCTTCAGCATTAACAACAATCACAGCTAGGAAAACACATCGGCCTGAAGTCCAGGGATACATCCTGGTCCCACAACACCCTTCACTCCCTCTCTCCAAGCACCTGCTTGAACTATGGGGCTGTGCAGCCCCTAAAAGCATCAGGGCAGGTGAGCAGCGGCTGGCAGTTTTGGGGAGCAGAGAGACTGGGGTTCCTTGGTGAACTGGGGGAAGAGGGAGCGTACAGGCCTTGTCGGAGATCCTCTATGAGGAAGGATGAGTCTGCAGCATGCTTTGGCTAGAACAGCTCCCAGCGGTGGGTTGGATCTGAGCGTGCTGCAGGGAATATGAGAGACAGGCCCTTCCAGAGGCAGCTGTTCGCAGCATTGCTGCCAGAGGCCCTGCTCGCATGTCTGGACCTGACCAAGGCTCAGCTCCCTCCTGTGTTTCCCCCAGAACTGGTGTTTCCCACACAGCCGGCCCACACGCTCGCTGCTGCAGAGCACAGCTGGGGCAGCACGTCAGTCTGCTGGGGTGGAGGCAGCAGCAGGAGGACCATGGGTGTCCAAACATGGACCATGGGTCCCAATCCCTTGGAAAATCCCATGCAGTAACTGCAACCACTGCCCTCCAGCTAGACTGTGCTCCCTAAAGCTGCCTCTGACCCCTGCGAGGAGCAGCTTCCCACACAGGGTGGAGAGCAGCTCCATCCTCTCCTCCTCCACAGCATCACTAACTGGGAGCCTGACTGCTCTCACTCTTGATGGCATCTCCCTGGCTTGCTCCAGAGTGCGCAATCGCTCCACTTCCCTTGTAATTGCAGCCACAGCCTCTCCCCTCTTATTTTGGTGCAAACAGCATTCACGGGGCCGGCGGTAAAATCCACACAGACATAAAATCCACACAGCCTCCAGAAGGGTCCCAAGCGCCATTCACTGTTCCCTGTGCTGGATTTGCAGGCAGCCCCGGCGATTCCCCCCGGGAATCTTCTCCCAGCAGGGCCAGCTCTGCTTTCACTTAAGAGTGAGGTAAACTGGGACTGGCTCCTCCAAATGACTCCACTGGTGCAAATGAGATCAGAATCTGGCACCGCTCATCTTACTCAAAACAAGCATAACTGGAACCAGACAAAACCTGTTCTGGTACACAGTGGCCACCAGGATCACTACTTTTCTCATTTTGCACACACGTCGTGGAAGGCCATCCTGCCGTCGGAGATGGCAGTTGTCTCAAATGCCAGCCCCGATGGCTTTCAGCTCGCTCGGCCATTCATTACTAAACTTGCATAAAACCTCCAGCCGTGTCTTGTGCAGTGGAGTTGCACTTGCAGGATTAGGTTCCCAGTTGCTGGAGCGAGAAGTGGGAAGGAGCAACAGGCTTACAGTTGAAGCTGTGGATCTCACAGTGATGGTTCATGATCCTTCCTACCATTTCCTTCTCCCTTTACACATGTTTAGGCCATATTCTGGCCACAACAGCAGAAATCCAGTCGATGTGAGTGCTGTTTTGCCCTCTCTTTTAATCTCTGCTTTCACTGTATCAGCCTTCCCAGTGATGAGGATACAAACCCCAATGTCTGGTTTATTTACCCACTGCAATATCTCTGACACCAAAGCATAAAAACAGGCAGCTCTGCAGGGTCAGAGGCTTCCAGGGGTAATGAACAGCTCACTGTCCCATCGTTACGGGGCTGACCGCACGCTTGACATTCAGATGCTCTCTCCTAAAACTGCAGGATCAGTCCCAGCAACCACAATGAAATCAAACTGGGAAGCGACCAGTGGTCTTCTCCCTGCTCTGGACAAGTTTTTTGTGCTCAGTATCAGAGAAAGAGGAGTATCAGAGAGAGTGATCAAAGCAAGGGACCAATCCTGATGCCATTTCCAAAGGTCAACTGGAAGGACTGAAATCTTGGCTAGAATGGGGTCTGTGACCCAGCCCAGCTCCACAGCTGGAAGAAAGGAGTTGCTGGGCTGCTCCGTTCCCACCACCAGTGCTAATTTATGCCCAGGGAAGCCCTGGCCTGCACCACCCTGTGTCGCTCCCTCCCTGCACAGCACTGAGTGAGAAACAAAGCTCTGGGAAACAGCAGGCACAGCTCCTGGCAGAGCTAACAGGAGGCATGGGGCACAGACCATCCTCATTCCCGTTCCAGTTCTCCCCCAAAAGGACGGCTTTATCAGCCAGACAGGTTTTTAGAAGCCTGATCTGAGTGGCTGAAAAGCTTCTTTGCTTTAAGCTGCACTGGACCTGCTGGTACTCTGGTTCTCACAGGGAATCTCTGAGTCTGGTGGCTGCAGGGGAAGGGTTTTACCAGCAGATTTGCAAAGGGAAGACCAGAAGCAAGGCCTTAGAATAGAAAAAGTCCCCAGTTCTGCCTGCCCTGCTGCTGCTGTGGCTGCGACACTGGAGCTTGCAAGAGGAACTGCTTACACTGTAATGGGAGCAACCACAGCGCTAGGGGAGGAATAACTGCCCAGGAGTTCACTCTGCTGCTTGGGCATGTTTCCCACGACTGTACCAGCTTAACACGACCTTGGTGACACAAACACACATGTGAGCAAAGTTACTCCGATATGCACAGGTCTTCATGGATATTTTAAAGGCAGTGTGGCTTGGGGCCCAATCCTGCACCTTTAACTCCCTCCAGCTCGAGTATTTTCCTTGCTCTGGCAAGACCAGGACCTCAGGAAGACTTGTTCACCCACTTTGCAAGCCCACAAACTCCCCAAGCTGAAATTCAGCATAGAAAGGTCAAGCCAAGAGGCCTGATTCTTCTCAGGGCTGTTTGCAAACACTTGGGATTTTCATACCAAAGGCGAATTCCATTTCCCATCCTGTGGTTTGCAAATTTGAGGCGAGCTGCCTTGTTTGAGATGGGAAACTGCCTTCACAAAGCAGAAGTGTCCATTGTGTACAGACAGCTGTTCGGGGGCTGGTTGAACGTTACAAAGAGGACGTTAAGACTACAAATAAAGGGAAAATCTGAATCTCACTGCGCACCTAGGTTCTTCCCCACACATTTCAGCAGAGTGCGGATTTTTCCTCCCAAACCCGTCGCGGCAAAGCTATGGTGCCCCAATTCCACAAATACTGCACACAGGCCGTATTTTTAATTTGAAGGGGTTAATCCTACACATCAAAGTTAGGTTGCGGCGCAGAGCATACGTTTCTCATAAGAGTGCCCTCACTGGAAAAATGCTGGTGGGCAATAGGGGCTTGTCCAGATCAACTTTAGTACAGCCTGAGAAGGATCTCAAGCCATCCTAGAACATCTCCTCCATCCCTCCTTCTCTCCCTCCTGTCCCCTCCTGTCTCTTTCCCGAGAGAGCAAGGGAGAGAGCACCGGGAGGAGAGAGAGGGGACCGGGGGAGGGGGAGACGGAGAAGGAGGAAAAGGAGAAGAAAGAGGAGGAGGGAGAGAGCACCGGGAGAAGGAGGAGAGTGAGGGAAGGGGGAGAAGGGGAAAGAGAAAGAGAAGAGGGAGAAGGAGAAGGGGAAAGAGAAAGGGAAGAGGGAGAAGGGGAAGGGAAGAGGGGAAGGGGAAGAGGGAGAAGGGGAAGGGGAAAGAGAAGGAGAAGAGGGAGAAGGGGAAGGGGAAGGAGAAGAGGGAGAAGGGGAAAGGGAAGAGGGAGAAGGGGAAGGGGAAAGAGAAGGAGAAGAGGGAGAAGGGGAAGGGGAAGGAGAAGAGGGAGAAGGGGAAAGGGAAGGGGAAAGAGAAAGGGAAGAGGGAGAAGGGGAAGGGGAAAGAGAAGGAGAAGAGGGAGAAGGGGAAGGGGAAGAGGGAGAAGGGGAAAGGGAAGGGGAAAGAGAAAGGGAAGAGGGAGAAGGGGAAGGAGAACAGGGGATGTTCCATCCCTAGAACACCTCTCCGAGAAAGAGAGAAATCCTCACTGTGCATAAAACAGAGATAACTGCACAAAACAAAGAACTGTTGCAGAAACAACCTGAAACGCTGCCTCCCGAGCCAAGCAGCCGGTAGAGATCTAGGGAATCAAAGCCTTCATAACATTCCGGAGCTCTCCCTTCGCATCCATCACCGGGGCCGCCGCGGAGGGACGGGGAGGACAATCTGGTGCTGATCAGCAGCCGCGTCCGCGGCATCGAGGGGAAAAGGGACCCGAGCCGAGGGGTACTCACCACCCAGAGAACGGCGGCCACAGCCCATGGCCCGCAGCATCCTCGCCCCGCGGACCCCGCAGGCGCTGCCTCCCTCCTCCTCCTCCTCCTCCTCCTTCTCCTCCTCCTCCTCCTCCCGGGCTCCCTCCGCCCTGTGCCACCTCCTCCTCCTCCTCCTCCTCCTCCTCCTCCTCCTCCCCCTGTGCTGGGCGGCGGGCAGTGCCTCCACCCTCCTCCTTCTCCTCCTTTCTGCTTCTTTCTCCTTCTTTCTCCCCGTTCTCTTTCCCCTTCTCCCTCTTCCCTTTCCCCTTCCCCTTCTCCCTCCTCCTCTTCCCCTTCCCCTTCCCTTTCCCCTTCCTCTTTTCCCTCTTCTCTTTCCCCTTCTCCTTCCCCTTCCCTTTCCCTATCCCCTTCCCCTTCTCCCTCTTCTCTTTCTTCTTCCCTTCCCCTTCCCCTTCTTCCCTTTCTCTTTCCCCTTCTCCTTCTCCCTCTTCCCTTTCTCTTCCCCTTCCCCTTCTCCCTCTTCCCTTTCCCCTTCCCCTTCTCCCTCTTCCCTTTCTCTTTCCCCTTCCTCTTCCCCTTCTCCCTCTTCCCTTTCCCCTTCCCCTTCCCCTTCTCCCTCTTCCCTTTCTCTTTCCCCTTCCCTTTCCCCTTCTTCCTCTTCCCCTTCTCCTTCTCCCTCTTCCCTTTCCCCTTCTCCTTCCCCTTCTCCCTCTTCCCTTTCTCTTTCCCCTTCGCCTTCTCCCCCTTCCCCTTCCCTCCCTCTCCTCCTTCTCCCGGTGCTCTCTCCCTCCTCCTCCTCGCCCGGTCCCCTCTCTCTCCACCCGGTGATCTCTCCCTTGCTCCCTCGGGAAAGAGACAGGAGGGGACAGGAGGAGAGAAGGAGGGATGGAGCAGAGCTCCTGCCCACCCTGCCGAGATTCTCACCGGGTTGTGCAGAGCCTCGAGCAGCCCCCGTGCTGCCAATTCCCAGAGGGATGAGTCCCGGGGTGGATGAGGGCATTGCTCGGGCAGAATTCAGTGACAGACGGTGGACATTCTGCTGTGCAATCGGTATTTGAGCCACTTTAGCTCCAAATAAGAGAAGAGGGACTGGAGTGCTGCACAGCTGCAGTGCAGAGTCCTCCCATCCATCCCTGGCGTGAAACAAAAGTGCAGAGCAAAGAGCAGAATCATCCAGCACATTGCAGTCTCTGGACCTTGCGGCCCCCAAACCTGGCAGCCCCGGGGGCTGAACCCGGAGCACACGCTGGCTGCTCATCTGGGTGGTGAAGCCCCCACCGAGTGCCTAGAACCATTCTCCCTAAAACCCATCCAGAACAGCAAACCTTGATCCTAAGGTGGTTTCCCACCATTTGCTTCTGTAGAGACACAAAGTCCAGCTTTGGCTCTCACTGAACACAATTTAAACATATTTAAACACAACACTTGATAGAGTGTGTGGAGTACGGCCCTACCAGCAGCGCAGGCTTTGGGAAACTTCTCTAATACCACAGAGGATGGGTTTCTCTTTTTTCTTTCTTCTCCCTTCCTCCTCTTTTTCCCGTTCTTTTCTTTCCCTTTCCCTTCTTTCTTCTTCCCTTTCCCATTAAAGAACTCTCTGCCAGACACAACTACAGTAGAACCCTTTTTGTCGCCAGCTCTTAGTTACGATGATTGTGGAGACGGACGGGCTCTGTCTCTGCAAAGGCAAAATTCATCTCGCAGAGGCCTCCGTGTTACGTTCTGGCACAGCCCAAGTCCTAAGCTACCTGCAAAGCATGGATGGGCTTTGCTGGCCCCTGTTGGGGAATTGCATAGAGATCAGAGAAGCAGGAAAATGAGATGGGAAGGAAGCAAAAGCTGTGCCAAGTGGTGCTGGTAGTGCCCTGACAGCAGCCCTGGGGAGAAGCAAATGAAGCATGTGTTGGGGCTGGGTGTGAGCTGAGGGAGGTTGGAGGCTGCCAGCGAAAGAATGCTTTCCTGCTGTTTAGTCCCTCCCCTTTCCAGGACAATAGGATTTTGTAAATCGGATGGACAAAACCTGCTTCCATCCTCACTTTCTTACTCTGCTAGATGCAACCTACACTACCTTGAACTGCATTGAGCTGCTCAGCTCCAAAAGGGTCAACAGACAAAGTTGTGCCATCCCCACCACTACTGCCTGCCCCACTGGGAGCCCAGACTTCAATCTTCCAATATTTTCACCCCCTGCTGAACTTGGGCTTCTGACTCCTCTCTGCTTGCTCCTCACGGTAGTATGAGCTGTGCTGAGCTCCTGGCTGGAAGGCTCTGTTATTCTGAATAACATAACAAGTGAAAGAGGAGACAGCAGAGGCTGGGAAGCCACTTCTCCACTCTGTGGATAAATGATGAAAACCAAGATATAAACACAACCAGCTACAAAACAGCAGAGCATGGACACTAGGTGAGATTCACTCCAATGTATCAGGCCCACGGTTCAGTATTGTGGTGTTTTCTGAAGGATCCTCAGCTCTGAAAGGAGCACCAGGCTGCAGGCAGAGATGCAAGACTGTCCAGTTCGTTCCCTGCTTCCAATTGCTCACTCCTGTTGTAGCTCTGTGCACGGCCAAACAGGGCAACAGCACCGTGGGAGTGAGTAGGGAGGGAAGAGGAGCAGTGCTCAGGTTCTCTGGTGTCAGAACAGAGCTGAGGTGCTTTGTGAGAGAGCCCACTGGCTGGAGAGTGAAAGAAGCTGATGAGAGGCTGTCAGACTCCTAGGCCAACATTTTTCCCCTTCCTCTCTGGCAACGCAGCTTCACAGACAGAACACAGAGTGAAGACTTGATGCCTGCAGGTGCCATTTGGACAGACACTGCAGCAGGTATGGGCTCAAAGGAGCCAGTCCACAGCGTGGAGCAGCCAGGGGAGAGCAGAGAGGCAACACCAGCAGGAAAGAAGCCATCCTCATGGTCAGACCCCTCACCCCTGGACAGGATCACTGTCTTCGGCACCATTTTGAGACTTTTACTCCACATCACCCCATTATTTACCAGCACAAACTGCCTGCCCCTCACACACTGTACCGAACCATATGATTGTTTTCACACCAAACAGTGTGATACGTAATACAACACAACTCTGCTCCCCCACCCCCCCCCTCCGATGACAGCCCATTTCATCAGCCTGTTCTTCCTCACCAGCAACACACCCTGTGAAATTGCTGGTGCACAGAGCCAGCAGAATGTCCACACACCCACCGACATGTACCCTCTCAGCCCTTTCCCCTGCTGCTGGATCACCAACGCTTTAATGCACTGAGACACAGCAGAATCCAGCTCTCTGGTCTCCAGAATCTTCCCTCCTCGCCTGCCGTTGCTGTTTTGGGCCAGCTGACAAAGGCCCAGAGTGCCAGGGGCTCCCTGCTTGTCAGGGCAGGACCAGGAACTGCAGGCGTGAGAATTAAAAGGGTGTATTTGTAAGTTAAAAATAAAACTATTCTTTTTATTTGTGTTTTAACACCGATTCCAAGGCTCTGTGCCCACAGCTGGATGCTGGAGAACATATGCGGGGAAAGGCAGCCGGGAAAAGAGAGCAAGCAAGAGCATGTTTGAAGAGCTGCAGGGAGCGTCGAGGGGGGACTGTCCTTCCCACATGCCAGCAGCTGGGCTCACGCTCTGCCTCTTGCACAGTGACTTGTGCTTTGTTCCCGTCCCCAAGATATGCCACATAGGGTCCAAAGAAATACTCTCACGGGCTAAACACCCTTGCGTGACCCACAAGGGACATGGCAGATGGATGTCTGGTCTGCCGTGGACCACCCTGCCCCATCTCCTGTCAGCCAATTCTCTTCACTTCTCTGCATCTCAGTTGTAAAAGGGCACAAAATTGTACTGCAGCTCCCTGGAACAAAGACAGGATTTATCAGCTCCCATCTCTCACCAAACTGGAGCTGGACTCCCATTTCCTGGTTCCTCAAAATGCTCTGAGACACCTCCAAGATAACAGGATCTCAAACTGCTGACTGTAAGGGCAGATGTGCCCCAAGTGAAGCAAGTAGGACTCACGCCAGGAGGTGAAGGCAAATGTTTTACCACTAAAAAAAAGCTGGTAGGTGGCCTCCTGTCACCACCTTGGTTGGAGGAAGGGAGGGGACAGTGGTGGCAGGTGGGATGTGAGGAGCACATCCTCCCATCAGCGCCAGAAGGCGACTCACATCCATGCAGTTCCAGCACCCAAGAGCTAGGACGCTCGTACTCCTTACAAAATACCATTTCTGTCTTTCAGGATTCACCCAAAGCACGAGTGCAGCAACACTTCACTGCTCCTTCAGAACACCAGGTCAGTCCACTCTCAGCATAATAAAAGCTGGGGGGGTCCTGGGAGCAGTTGAGGGACCTGGAGAAAAGAAGGCTGAGGGGAGACACCATTGCCCTCTGCAGGTCCCCAAATTGAGGTTGTGATGAGGTGGTCACTAGTCTCTTCTCCCAAGTAACAAGTGACAGAAAGAGAGGAAATGGCCTCAAGTTGCAACAGGGGAGCTTTAGATTGGATATGATGAAAAAATTCTTCACCAAAAGTGTGGTAAAGGACTGGCAGAGGCTGCCCAGGACAGTGGAGGCGTCTCCATCCCCGCAGGGGTCAAAAAATGTATAGATGTGGCACTTGGGGACATGGTTTAGGAGGCACAGAGGGGCTGGGCTGATGGTTGGACTGGATGAGCTTAGAGGTTTTTTCCAACCTCGATGATTCTGTGATTCTATGATTCTACCACACACAGAGGTAGGAAAGGCTGGGAAAATTCAGCCATGGGAGGAACTGGGACCAGCAACCTCCAGCAGGCCACAGCTTTAGGAACAATAGATGTGAGCACTGTACTGACTCCCTTTGTGCAAGCAAAGCTGAAAGGCACAAGTCCTAGCAGCCATTTGGCCAGCTGGCTTGGACTGCAAAGTCCTGCTTGCCTGGCTGTGTGTAGTGCAAGAGATTCAGGGATGGACCTTGCTGGCAGGGACTCTGCTCGGTCATAAAGGAAAAGGATTTATCATAGAGCTCATTAGAAAACATCTGGGCTCAGCAAATGACCTGGAATGCGACTCAGCAGCAGGGTGCTCCTCTCTTCCTGAGTCCTGAGAATGTGAGTTCCCGCAGGGTAAGACTCGAGCCAGCTGTTTCCTCTAATCCCATCAGCCTTTCCTGTGACAGGGGTCCAAACACTCGGCAAGAGGGAGAGAAGGAGCAAGTCCCGCTCCCTCCCCTGGGTGACTGGATTAGTGGTTTCTCTGTAGTGCTGTGCCAATGCATTTTGGGGCCCTGGGGCAGCAGTAAAAAAAATGTACCCCTCCCATCTCCAAGCAAGTCCAAGTGTGTTTAATCACTTCTTTTTCCATCTTGCCCAATCTCTCCCAGCTCCCAGGTGCTCTGGGCCCCTTCATCCCTCCCTCCCTCATTTACTTCCCCGCAATTCAGGTCATGCAAAACCCTTACCCTGTTCAGTTCATGTTTGCAGGAGCAGTTACTGTCAGGGAGAGCTGGGAAGAAGCCATTGGGCTTCTTTTGCAGGTGCCCTCTTCCCTATGAGTTCAAACAGTTCTTTTCTTCCTACTTCAAAAATACCAGTTCCCTTTGACTGCATTCAGACCAGGTAAATCCCACCTTATTTTCTGTTTGCACAGCTTCCCCACCGCAATCACCCAGAACCTCCTATGAGAATAACTGTTTCTCCCGACGATATAATAGTGAATGAACCCTGAAAAACAAGAATGCTCTTGGGTGCTGGAACTGCCTGGATGTGAGAGTTGCCCATTAGCAGAGATGGGAAGTTGTGCTCCTCACTCCCTACCTGCCACCACTGTCCGCTCCTTCCCTCTACCTGAGATGGTGATGGGAGAGCATCTGCCAGCTTTTTCAGTTGTAAGACATTTGCCTCCATCTCCTGGCTTGAGTCCTGCTGGCTTCACTTGGGGCACGTCTGCCCTTACACTCATCAGTTTGAGGTCCTGCGCTGTTATCTTGAAGGTGTCTCAGCATATTCAGGACCCAAGAAGTGGGAGTTCAGCCTTTGCACACAGCAGTTTGAGGTCTGCAGGTCCCACCAAACTGAGGATTCTGTTGCAATAGATGCTCGTATGTGTTTAGAGTCAGTTTCGGGCATTGAAGCACCTCCAAACTGCCACCAGCGGTCCAAGCTTAGCATATCCCATGTGTGCAGGGAACATTTTGCACATTCAGGAAAGGAAACCAGTGTGGGGTGAGTCAGCCCTGAGCAACACTGTGCTGCCCCTGCATAGGAAAAGGCTTGTGCACAAACAAACTTAGGCACCCGCAGTCTTAAAGCACCTCAAGAGAGTGTCAGCATTTTTTGAAGGAGGGAAACAGAGAAAGAAGAAGGTCTGTGTGTATTCGCTAACAGACCAAACACCTCTGCTCCCACGCCCCTGCCGCACAGAAGGCAAATGCAAACACAATCTATAAGGTGATAACGTGATTTTCCAGTTGCAGAGGGTGTGGTTCATAAAATCATAGAAATGGGGCACCTTGAGAAATCGGCTCTCACTGCTCCCCTCCTCCTGCCCTCAAGCAGGGCTGGGATTTCTGAGCCTGTGGAGCACATAACACTGTTGCGGCTGATGAGGAACTGAGTGAAATGGGCCAGCGGTCTTTGCTTATCACTGCTTCCCTGAATGTGCCAAGAAATCTAGACCAGCACTGGACCAATTTTTTGTCATTCTGGTTTTAATTCTGGTACCAGAGACTGCCTCAGTGGCTGCTCCAGTGCACAATAAGAGTTAACACTGCAGCCTCAGTGAAATGATTACAGGCTCATCCTGTGCTGGAGGAGTCACAATGACCTTCTCTCTATCTGCCAGCCTACCTCCATTTATACCTAATAAGGATATAAAATCCACAACCGAGCAGATAGCGAACTAAAGACTCCCACCAGCATGTCGCCTACTGGGATGCTCCCAAAGATTTAAGGGAATTATTTCTCAGACCTTAAAAGAACCCAATAAATTCATGTCCTCTGCTCTAGCTGGCACAGGACTATGTGGACTCTCCCATTTGGTTCTTCCAGTGCACCTCCAGTTCCAGCCCGCAAACCCTTCTGCAGCTCCAGTCCCATGCTTCCATCCACTATCCAAACATGCATTTATTGACATACAAAATACCCTGACTCTCGACAGACAATCTACTAAACCATGTAATCTGCAGAGAGAACTAAACAAAAACTGGGCCCCATGCCCGGAAAAAGGAGTGGGGGGAAGTACACACCATCAGCCATTCCCTCAAACAAACCCAAGGAAAACAGGCCAAAAGGGAGGAGCTGGAGGAACAAAGCAGCAACGATCGGCACAGAAATAGGTTGTCTTCCAGTGGAGAACCTCACCGGGGCCAGCTTCAGAGAGTGTCTAACAAACAAGTCCTTGAGCTGAGAATTCCTGTATTTAGTTCCTACCAGATGAAGCCATGGCAGAGAGATCACAAGCAACGCAGCCAACCTTTACGGCCTTGGAAGCTTAAGAGAATTTATGACCAACAAGAACTGTTAGATCATCCAATGTGTGTTACAGGTCATTTCATCTCACCCAGTCACTCCCAGGTGGAGTGCAGTAACTTGCATTTAAGACATCACAAGCTGAAAAATCCACCCATTCCTCCCCTGGCTCATCCCAGCCTCTCTGCTTACACCGTAGGGCCTCGCTGCTCATCTGTGTGTGTCAAGTTTGACCTTCAGCCATTGCTTCTCATCGTGCGTCTCCCTGTTCATAGCAAACCCTTCATTCTTGGGTTTTCTGTAACCCCCAGGTCCTTGTGATACCTAAGGTATAATCAGCATTTGTTGTGCCTGGATGTCAAACCTCACACTTGACTCTATCAAAATCTACATTGCTCCATTATGGTTGGACGTGATGATCCGGTGGGTCTCTTCCAACCTGGTTATTCTACGATTCTATGATTTTCTTTTTCATAGCACCCCACCAAATAGCAATTATTCATCTGCCACCATTTCCATGTTTATTTTCAGATAATGAATGAAAATAACAGATCATACATAGCATTATGCTGACTCCTGTGGGAGACATGGCATCCCCAGAGCGCACAGTGCCACTGCTTTGCAAATCAGATATGGAGTCATTAGGACATGAAATTATTTTCTTCTCCTGTGGCCCCAGCCAACCCTTGAACCTAGAAAGAGGCTGCTAAAGAGAGAGATTACACAACCCACGGCAAGTACCTTTAGCCTTATTTCCCCTTGCTCCATGGATAACTACGGACCTTTCTTCCTCTTTGCTCTGTGCTACAGCACACTGTCCTGGGGAGAAGGTACAGGAGTTTGGTGATGGAGAAGGAGACAAGATGAAAGGGCAGATAAGAAAGTGTAGTAATGGTCCCTTCCCCAGTACACCTTCACCTTATTTGAAATGCTCCTCTTCCATAACACACCTTCACCTTGTTCTTCTGGCATCTTCCAAGAGCAGAAGCCAAAGCATTCTGTTGTGGACTGTGGAGCACGAGTAACCCAGCGCAGATGGATCTGTGGTCCCAGAACATAAGCTAGCTGACTGCACAGAGTTGAATTTTACCCAGGAATGATGTAGACCTTAAAGTCATGACCAGGTGTATCATCATTTTCATTTTACAGGGGAGAAAACTGAGGTGTGCTCTATCCCAACTGGGCTCCTAAGTCCTCAGGCTCATGGGATTAGTAGTGGGTTTTGGTTAAGCTGTTAGTCACTAACACCAACTACAAGTGCAGCACTAAGGGGCAGGAAAAATGCTCTCTAAAATTTCTGAAATGAATCACACTCCTTACAGCAGCAGAGTCCTGAACTGTGTTTGAACTGATAAGGGCCCAACCTTTTCTCAGGAGGGGCACACACTCCTAATCCAGCAGTGGGGCCTTTACAAGCACTGCCAATAAAGACTATAGATGAAGAGTGATTTATTAGTCACCAACAACTTTCTCAGCATCCTTACAAGCTGCAGCAGTTGGGTATCTACTATAAGGAATATCCAGCTCCGAGTAGCTAGTGGAGCTGCACAGCCAAGTGCTGACAGCCATTAGTCACAGGAGGAACAGAGATCCACAGCTGAATTTCCATAAACTATGTTCCCATCTAGTTTCAGATTCAGTTAAGCATCTCATAGTGGGTGGGCTATAGGCTGGACTCGGAGCAGTTAACAGTGAGCATTGCGTATAGCTGCCTGCTGGAGCCGGCATGACAAAATCTGCACCAGCCCCATTCAGACAGGCAACGGTGGGAGACAAGATAAAAGTTTACTTCTTACTGCCGGGATGTGTGCAGTCGCGGGGGAGTAACAAAGCCCAGATAGCTCTGAGCAATGGGAAAGGTCATCAATGCCGTACTAATTGAGAACACTGCTGGAAAGTGTTTTTCCTAGCAGGTCACTGATGTGTTCCCAGCTCTACTTCCAGCTGCTCCCTTACAGCTGTACTGAGTGGGAGAGCACTATAGTCACAGTCCTCATCGGTCCACTCATGCACCCACTGCCTGCCTTTGCCAGCAAGCACCTTTGAGATTTCTCCAAAAACTCAGAGGGAACTTAATAAATATATCTGGAAAACCAATTCCTTCTTCTTTGGAGAATCACCTGTGTGAACCCTCTGGAAGAGCTGAATTACACCATTGCCGCTCTGCTTCTACTCCTGAAATGATGCTGTCTCCTAGACTCCCTGTTTGAGCCTAAGTTCACATTTAAGGCAGATATCCAGACAGTGACTATCTCTAGCACAGTGGTGTCCAAGTCCACAAGACACAAACAACTGGTAATGCATTTCAGTATTTTCTCTCCATATCAGACTTGCACCAGAGCCAGCTTTAAGGACCGCAGGGCTTCACCCCTATTAGTGATTCTGAAAGCAATCACCTGCTGGACAATAAAGTGGAATTCCTAACTTCACAAAGATCTGCCATTCACAATGTGGGGACAGCAAACAGTTGTGGAACAGATCCTTCTGCAGTCTCCCAGGCTGAAGTGGACAGCCTTCCCAAGGCTCCATGACCTGCAAAGTGGAGTCAATGGCTCAAGGCAGAGCCACAACTACATACCACATTCCCTCTGAGACCCGTCACTGATCTTGAGTCCAGCTTTTCCCACCTTTAAAATGGGAATTATAAACCTTTCTATCTCCCTTAATCCCATCTGTTTAGTTTGTAAATTCTCCAGAGTAGAGCCTGGTTTTCATTCAGACGCACAGCACCACATACAACAAGGTCCTGATCTTGGCTAAGGCTCCCAGGCAGGACTGGAACACAAAGAAATTACAATATCTTGATCAAACATGAAGTACTCAGATAAACAATAGAAAAACAGCTTGATATTTTTTTTCCTGCAGTCTGTTTTTCCATTACTTGTTTATTCATCTCAAAGCCTCAGCAGACATCTAATCAAGCTGTTAAGAGTCAGATTTGTGGTCAGTCAAACTCTTAGGGAGTTGTTAAATGTTCAAAATCAGTTCTATTCAACAAACAGCTGCTTTTTTTTTCTCTCTTCTCCTAGATAATGGTTAGATTTCTTCACTCACTGCCTATTTGCCATTTTTAAATAACATCGAGGTGATGCAGTACCTTCCCAACAAGGTCTCACTACATTTCGGGCAGACACACCTGACTTCTCTGGTTTGCACTGTTTGGTCCCAATCCAAATTACGCTGCAGTGAGATGAAGCAATGATTTCAGCAGGCTTAAGAGAGAAGGAAAAATGTGATAGCTTCCAGATGAGTGTATTATACTAAATTTAACATGCCTTTTGGTACTTAGAATTTCCACTTTCCCCCCTTCCATTTATGTAATTAGAAATCAAGCAGCGGGAAACTGTTCCTGTTCCAACCTCAGTAGGGAACAGCATGGTCTCATTCCCACAGAGGCAAACAGGAGACTCCTCACAAAGGGATATTTTGCACAGCTTACATGGACAGGTTCAAAAATAGGGGTTGAATAATACAACTTTAATTAAACCAGGATAAATACTGGCCTGTTACGTGCCAGTTATATATGCAGATATCTCTCAACACAAACAAAAAGAAGCAAGGCAGCTGTGAAAACCAAAAATATTACATTCTTACCATGCTTGGAGTAATGACAAAGTTTATATTCCACTTTTTAGAGTTGTGTGATTTTTCCACACTCACCCCACTGAATTTCATACTAATGAGCAAGAACATTTGTTGTGATTATGACACATTGAGAATGGATGGTGCCAAAGGTGCCCTCTGAGCTCCAGGGACAGAAGAACCACTTGATCCTGCATCACAGGAGATCACATAAAGTATGAATTAACTCTATTTGAACTAAAGCAGAGCATACCAAGGCAGGACAGTTCAATGACAAGGGCACGAAATAACAACAGAACTCATCACTGTGGCTCAAGTGATCCAGTACCAGCTAAAGATTTTTCTGCATGTCAACAGCCGTTACATTCAATGTTGCTACTGCTTGGGGGTCTTCTGTTTTTCACTCAGATTGATGCTCTTCTCTGCAGTTGAACCACAGCTCAAGAGCCTGCCAGCATCGCAGCGCACACACACATGCATAACTCAATAAAACCACTTTCCAAACCACAGAGGAGCTATGGCTCCAAAGTACATAGTTCAAATTAAAACCTGGGGCCAGATAAAATGATTCAAAATTGGGAAGAAAGAAAGGGATCCTATTTCCAACAAGCTGTTCTGACCTGACTGATTAATTCAGTCCAGCAAGAGAGAAGGTGGAAAAACAAGAACATGCTCAAACAACGGTCCTGGATGGTATCATGCTTTCATGCTTTGACAGTCTCTAATGCTGTGTTGGCATTAAAGCTATTTTATATTTCACAAGCCCGTTGCTCTAGGCAAGCTCTTCAGCTGCTGTTGACTCTGGGCACAGCTCAACATGTTTCCTCAGTGTGGGAGATTCACACACAAGTGCCACAGCGAGTAGGGTGCAGAGCTGCTGTAGCACCCAGACCAAATCTCAGTCCCATTACTCAGTAAGAAGGAGTTTCTTGAGCTCTCTGAACCCAGAAGACTCTCCCCTCGGTCCATCCCTTCTGGGTCTGGGACAGTTTAAAAAAAAAACAAATATTGTGCAACTTATTTTCCATTGTTTTCTTTTCTGGAGAGGAACTTTTTTGTCACTCTTCCTAGGTCAGCACACACCATGCCACAGAACATGTTTTCAGCAAAGGGAAGTTCCCTATCAATCCATACCATTCTCTTTCTAGCTCAGAAAGTACACATTTACACCTTATGCTACACGTACAAGATCCAGCAAGCATGGCAGAACGAAAAAGTCCCCGAGAGCAATCTCAATAGCCAGAAAATTGTGCTGAGTGGCAAAGACAGCCTCTCCAGACAGGAGAGGAGTAGAAGACAACAAGGCAACAGTGACTGGGGTAAATGTAAAGTAGAAGGGAGTATCGGAGCAGTGACTTGCCAAGGTAATAAAAGAGTTTTAAATACGCGACCCATTCCCAGACGCCAAAATCTATCTGTTCTCTCACAGAAGAAGGAAGAAAAAGAAATCACCCCTAAAGGTGAGCACAGAGCCAGATGGCATATGCAGGTTCACCCTACCTGCTGTACTGAGGAAGTTCCAATCTAAGTCACTCCATGACTCAAAGCTACAAGGAACAGCACAGGGTCGCTGCATCAGGTGGGATTTGCCCTTCTGGATCCTGCCTCTTTGAAGAGGACAAAAATTCCAGTTTTAAAGGGCAACTGTAGGAACAGGGCATATGAATATTTATGTTCCTCTCCAAACATCAGCACAAGCAGCATGGGTTTTGTGGGTGATTTCTGAGGTGGGAATGTTTCTTTGAATGTTAGACAGAGGTTACCTTTCAGGAGGGGAGAGTTATATACAGTGCCTGTCATTTCCAAAGAGTGCTCTCAGTGGCTTTTACCCAGATGGGCACAGCTCTGAGGTACTCAAACTGAAGCCCTCTCCTTCCACTCTCCCTCTCCCACCCACAAAGTGAACACACCAGAGAAGGCCATTTCTCTTTATTTATTTCCCAGAAGAGCTATTCCTTGTACTTTCCAGACATGATACAAAACAAGTGACAGCACTTTGTTTCATGTACAGAAACAGTTCACTGGAGTATAAAGAGTTACTTGTGATCGTTACTGAAGAGTGTTGGCTTATTCCAGGCGCACTTCAGTATTCCTGAGGAACAGTCAGCAATTTCTCCTTCCTTCCCACTGGGACAGTCTCACTCATTCGTCACTGTTCCTGTAATGCAAGAAGGCTGATATTATTAAAAAGCCATTTGAGTTCCTTACATGGAAGGTGCTGCTCGATGTAAAGCAAGGCACTTGGCTCTGCAACCTTTCCAGAGGGCAGGCTAACATTTCCATCCTTCACTGGCCTGGGGAGCTGATTTTCATCCCAGCAGCATGTCATGTTTTCATGTATATAAGCCTCCAGTCTGATAAAATGGGTACTTCAAAAACACACAACATTATCGTTTAACTATTCACAGACTGAATAGAAATCAGACAGAATCAAAGCCTCAAAGGGCAGGAGGAAAAGCTCCAGTTGCCAGACTTCTATTCTTGCACATCAATATAACACTGTCATCAAATTATGGGGTTGTGAGGGCTTGGGTGATAAATAATACAGACTAAACCAGAAAAACAGGATACTTTCCATTTTGCAAGGAAACTTGAGCCATGTAATCCTCAGCCACACTGTTTCAAGCCTTGGAATAATAACTAGATACTGATTTTGACTTCTGCTGGAGTCTCAGTGAAATCCACTTGATCAAATTGCATTACAAACCTTCCAAATCTTACGATTGCATACTAGAACTTCCTTGCACTTTAAGTTGTCTCCTGGTCTAGATGAACAGCTCTCGCATCGGCATTAGTGTTTCATGATCAGCTTACTAATCCCAAAGGATGGGCAGCATCATGATCCGAGTTACAGCTACAGCAGCAGCAAAGGTGCTCTGTCATCTCCTGTCTGTTTGATATCAGGAAGATCCCCTGCTCTCACTCATTTTTGCTTAGGATTAAGAACTAAAAACTTGATCCTGAAGAATCAAGAATCCCAGATGGACAAAGCCCTGAATAACCTGGTCCGACCTCCGAGATGACCCCATTTCAGGGCAGACTAGATGATGTCCTTGAAGTTCTTTCTGCCTTGTGTAACCCTGTGATCCAATGAACTAGACAGGTTCGGAAAACTAGAAATAATTTTATTCAAGCTAATCCACTACATTTCTCTTCATAAAGCTGATTTTCTTGCAGAATCTCACACTTTGACAAGTTACCATTTGAAGAGAAACTCAGTTTTGCAAAGGAAGTCCCCTAGAGTTCAGTTACAAGAGCATTTTCTATGAAAAACACAGATGAGTGCTAATGCAACAATATTTTCCATGCTCCTAACCAACAGAAATGAACTAATTTTGTTGTACTAACCCTGGAGCCATTACCCATGACACGACATTTTGGAGAGAATTAATGATATTAACCATTAGCTGGCTTCATTCACCTCTTCCCTCTCTCAGCATGTTCAGCCAGAGAAAGTACGTGCAGACAGTGCACTGGAAACTGTTTGTCCAGTCTCGTGCCATGCAGGAAGCTGTGTGTCTTCTGTGGTCTCCTTCCAATTACCTCATGCTCCAAAGGACCACCCTCACTCCAGAGCAGCCTAGTCCTTGACACAAAATCCCCAACCAGGCTGACCTGAAAGTCAGTTTTCTGCTGCCTAACACCCCATTTCATAACACAAATGGGAGTAACTGCCTCAGGAACGCTAACATACTCTGAAGTTAACAGATGTGGCCAGAAGAACTGTGCACAGAGAATTATAGAATCAGAATAACCAGGTTGGAAGAGACCCAACGGATCATCAAGGTTTGATTCTGGGCTGTAGTTGGCAGTGTTCTATCAGCTACATCTAAATCACGGTTTCTCTGTATTGCCATCCAATATCACATTCTGAAGAAGGTGTTCAAGAATCTTGTTGCTGTTCCCCTTTCTTTGCAGGCAGATGAAGATAATATTTGCAAACAGGTATGGCTGACAGGGCTGCAGAAGGCTGGGGAATGCTCATCTGCCAGTAAAACTAGAGAGGACCGGACTCTACTTTCAGCTCTAAATGCACCAGCAAAAAGCCTAAACACACCTTCACCTCCTTCCTGAGGCAGGTGAGCAGCAGAGGGACAACATTTGCACCCCGAGTACTTGCCATATGAAGAGCTCCTGCCAGAATATTTTACCTCAGTACTTGCTAAAGTGCTGAAATAACTATAAATGTGTCACGGTGGATACTCTCTGCTAGCATCAGTGAGATACTTTCAGCAGTGTATGGCTTTGTAGGTCCAAAATATGCACACACATCTCTTCTTGTTCAAGATGCCACAATAATAAATAACCATAAGAACATGTCCATCTTTTACATTTGAAGAAATAAAGTATTAATGGGGTCAGTTTGCGGACTTGGTGCACTGTGTGCAGTTTACAAACACAGAAATGGTTCCTGCTCATTAATCTATTGTTAAACATTTTATCTCAGCACCATTAGTGATAACACTAAACTCATTTAAATCATCCTTCTTCAAACAAGTGAAAATGTACAATTCCTTCAGACTAATTACTGCATTACTATCTGCCAAACGAGCCATAGAACTTAAAAGTGATGACAGAGCCACAGAATGGTTTGGCTTGGAAGGGACCTCAAAGACCATCCAGTCCCAACCCCCTTGCCATGGGCAGGGACTCAGGGTGCTCAAAGCCCCATCCAACTTGGCCTTGAACATCTCAAGGGATGGAGCAGTCACAAGTGCTCTGGGCAATCTCACTGATCTCATGGCCCTCATCAATCAGTGATCAGTGTTTCCATGTTGCAAAAAAAAAAGCGCCACAGAAAATGGCATGGCTTCCAGAGGTACCTGACATGGTCTGCAGTTTCCTTGTGGCTGATCTCTTTCATTGTCTGAAGATGGCACCTTACCTTTAACTTCTCAGCTTTTCTAACCTATGTTTTAATTATCTGTATTTTCAGATTGTGGAAAAGCCTACCTAAATGATCTGTTAAACTTACACTTTGTTTTCAGTCTAGTGATTTCACAGCCAAACATACCAGATGTTGACAACTTCTAAACGCAGGTTTCTTCTTACTAGTCCTCTTCTGGGAAAGGCAGAGGACTATCCATTGAAATGGTGTCTAGCTGTACTGTTTAATAACTACCTATAAACAGTTACCAGTTCATAACCAGTACTGATACTTACTTTTACAAATTTACCATGGAGAAGATATGGAGACTGAAAGTCATGTTGACAATTGGAATAAGCCATTCCTAACCCCATCCCCGACCCGAAAGCAATAGGCCATGTCTTTCCTGTGGGGGAGGCAAGAAGAGAGGAAAAATCAAAGTCAAGAGCTGTTCATTTCATGCGACAGTGACAGCATTCATAAATAAGCACCAAGAACAAATTACTAGAACATGAATATTGAGTATTTTCAAGTTCTAGGTATCCTAAAATCAACTAAAATCCAGACCACTTCAGAAGAACAAGAGTAACAGTCAGTAAGACATCATATTTATAACATAACGGAGAACAATCTGAGTTCAAGGTATTATCAAAAACTATTATGTTACCAAAGCATAACTAAAAGAGAACTCAGATCAGCTTAAAACCCTGGCAAGAATGGCATAAACTGATGTTAGACACATGGCTCCAATGATTTGGTGCAGGGCTTCCTGCAGTTCCAGGATCTGAGCTGAACACAGTGGGAGCTTAGAGAGATGTCGTATGTAATGGCCTTGTTACACAACAGGTGAAAGTTCAGCTGACTCCATCCCAGCTGAACAGACAGGACCAATAATGAAAGCATCAGTCTAAAGTGCCAATCAGGTTCTATGTGCCCCAAAGATTTGTTGTGTTTAGACTGCACCTATAGCAGACAGATGTTACGAAATCAGGCAGTCGAGATCACTGCAACATACTCACTTTTGAAGAAGATGACTGAGAAAACAATTCCTAATCCAAACCCGGCACCTGTAAGAAGAAATACAGTGAGTGAGAACTGGGATAATGCAAAGTGATGGGAAGTGATTTAGTTCTTCACAGCAATTCTTTGTTTTAGCTCAGGAATATCAGACTATGTGCTATTGCAGCAAATCAACAAAAAAATGTTCCTAATTAGCAATTCTGAGATAAATAATTCTTGTTGTCTCACAAAACCGTAAGCAGTTAATTAAGAGCCAAATCCCAACCTTTAAAAGAACAGTATCAAAAAGATGCAGGAAACAAACCAGTCCCTTATCCCAGGGAAAGTGACTGAGTTTCTGTCACCATTTAAAACATGGAATTAAGATTTATTTGGCTCATTGTAAGCAAATGAAAAACACTTAAATGAAAATGTATTGTGTCCTTGAGCTTCAGATTTTGCAGATGAGTATCTACTGTGCTTTGCTTATCTCGCTACTCTAACAACTTCAATGTGTGTCCCGAGGGCAGCAAAACGCTGATGCTTTGTGTTACCCTATACCTTGCAAAAGCAACCTCTGGGCTGCTTATCTCCCACATCCCCAGCATTCATTACAGAGCATATTTAAACACATTAGGAACAAATGACTTTTCACATTCTATATATAGAAATAACTACAGCGGCTGAAAACCCGTAGCCAGCTCCGTTAAAGCACTTGGCTGGCATATTTCAAACTCATTTCTGCTTTCCTTGGAAGGTGCATTCAGGATTTTTTGCAAAAGTCAGGCAAGTCTGCAAAATTCCTCTCGTGACTCAATAAATAACAGTGAAAACTTTAAGCCCAGTGAGTAGTTCTACCATTAATTATATCCACCAAAGACAGGAATTTTAGATAAGGCATGGAAGTACAAAAGTTAAAAAAGAAAAAAAAAAAAAAATCAGTCATGCACATGCTCATTAAAAATACACCCCAGTTACAGGTTGACTTTGCAGCAAACACATCCTGCTAGAGGTTTCAGTTCTCTCCTTTCAACACAAGAAATCTATCTTCAGTATGATTTTTATCAATTAAAAAAAACCTGAAAAAATAGTCATAAAAAGAAAAAAAAAGTCCTAAAAGCACGTGATCCTTATTCAAGCTCCTGCTGAAAACATTATTAAGTGGGTTGAGTCCCAACCAGGGCCAAAGAATCCGATGCCCTCTTGACATGGAGGAGTGGGTTACTTTTTAAGTTTCCTTCTACTCTTTAAGCCTTTTTCCTTGCAAAAAAGAATACCAAGAGCAGCTGAGGCACTGATTGCTGAACCAACACTGCAGTAGATAGGAAATTCACCGAGCACTGCCATTTCTAATTGTGTTTTAAAACAGAGGTGACCAAAGAGATGATCTGAGCAAATTCCCCTTCTGGTTTCTCTCCTGTTTGGACTTCCATAACTGTATTTACTGAGAGCTGGAGATCCGTGCTGCTTTTGAGAACTCCTGCCATTGCACTAAATGTTTTCGTTAGCTCCAGTCACGACAGAGGTAACTGCTTTACCAGGTCATGTCGGCTTCAGTGTAGGCTTAAAGGGCATGTGACAGCAGGGAAGAACTCCGACTGCCTGACAAAGGATCCTGACAGAGTTCCCCCAGACATTTCAGAAACCAAGCGCTTCACACAAGGTCAGGTTTGCACGCTAATCATTTGCACAGTTCAAGGAAAGTCACCATTCCTCAGATGTCCAGGCAGAGTCTCAAGCTTTGTTTGAATTTCAGACAGAGGACTTGGAGCCCCTCACATAAACAGCAACCAGTCACATCGCGTCACTGACCAAAGTTTGTATCCAGGCTGGAGGAAACACTGTACGTTTGTAGGAGCAGCAGCTCATCTGTGCTCATCCCCAACTCCCCTTCCCCAGCAGAGCCTACCCTCTGCACCCCTACTATAACACAGCTGGTGCTGGCTCACACTGAATGTTTATGCTATTAAGGATAATTACTACATTCAAGAATTCATCCAACAGACAATTGCTTGGTCCTCCAACCCAACTCCCCCTGCCAGGCTTTCCCTTCCAGATGGGGTTATCCTGTCTCAGTTGGGGCCATTCTGTAGGTAACACCTGTCATTCAGACAGCACCAAGAGTTGTTTGAGCTGTGCAGCTCAGAAGGCCTCTCACACAATGAGTGATGCTGGTCATGCACTTCCCGCCCAGAAGATCCCTCTGCCAAGCCGAACAGTTTACCTAATCAATACGAAATGACTTTCAGGATGACAAAACCCACATGACCTCTATGTGGAGCCCAGGGAGTCTCTAACTTCACCACATTTTCCATGTTATCATCAAACCAACGCTGTTTTACCAGCATGGTGGTAAACTGCTTCTATTCTTGTCTTCAGAACAGTCTGCACTAAAGCAGCAAGCATTAACACAGTTTCTTTCCAACTACATCCAGAAGCCCTCATGATCTCATGCTCTTTTCACCTTGTTTAGATGCTCTCTCTACGTTATATTCCCATTTGGTGAGGGTTCCACACCAGTGATGTTTCCTGTTGGCCATAGTGGAAGCTACAGGATACACTTGCAGGTAAAGAAACCATTCCTTCTGCCACCTGCAATCCCGCCAAAGCCTAATCCAAAACCTGGGGATTCCCCAACACCACTGCTGGGCAGGTGTTGGGGCTGACTTAGGATGGGCCATGCTGCCTTCCTAAGAAAGCTTTTTTCTGAGGCAGTGGATCTGAAGGGATTCTCTCTTTTCATGAAAATGCACTTTTTGCGCAATTTTAGAGGCTATCGTTGCACCCTGCTCCAGCAGCAGTGGAGCACAGTGGTTCATTAGTTTAAGGAGATGAAGGTACAGTATCCAGGGCCTTGCTTTCAGTAATGAAAATGCTACAGAGAAGCAAAGGGACAGATTTGACAGTTGATGGCATTTTGTTTTCTGTACAAGGCGGCAACTGGAGAAATGAAGCCAAAACAGCACTTCAGTTTCTCTCTCTCAAGGGCAGTTTGGTTCACTCCTTTCCGTATGAAGGAACGGACTACAGCCTGTGCTGAACATCACTGCTGCTCCCAACCCAACAGCCAGGAACACTTGAATATGGCCCCTCATGCCAGCCAGCACACACTCAGCACTTGCTCTTTCCAGCTTGGTTTTTACACTGAAGTGTTGCTTTTAACTTAAAACCAGCAGCTTTAGCTATGTTTAATTCCTTAGCCCATCTGGTTAAGAACCTCTTCCTGTGGATAGTTTGTCACTCGTTTTCGTTCCACTCGAGAGGATTTGCGGTTCTGGATGGTTTCCTGTGGCTCTAGGACCAAGGGCAGCTGAACCCTCTTTGTCTTGGATGCAAAGGAAGGCGTTTCAATTTAATTCTATATAAAGTTACACCAGAAATAAACAATGGCAGAGCTGCTGATGAGTTTTACAGGTTTAGGTTCTCACATGCTCCAGTTCCTTTTAAATGGGGAGCACGCGGCTTCAAAGAGCCTCCCGCCTGACCAGGGCTGCAGCTGTTTCTACTAAAGATCAGCACCTCTAGGCCAGGCTTTAACTTCACAACAGTGAAACATGAAAGGTTTATCTTACAATAAAAACAAATGAAGAAGGAAAAGCTAAGGGATTGATCCAGGCCGGGCACATTTTCCCTCCTTTTCTTGCATGACAGACTCTGTGGAGGCAAAGGCCACAGGAAAGAGTACACCACATTTTTTACCTCCTCTGACGGTTTAAAATGTTTAACTAGAAAAACAGCCTTTTCCACCCCACATCCATCACCTCTGTTGAAGCTCATTTACAGGCAGTGTCAACAGGGGACAGGACAGTGCTGTGGACACTTTACTCTCACTCCTCCGTAAGCGTCCCAGCTGTCGAGACCAGCACAGCCACATGGAATTGGTGTTAGGCAGAAAGCCCAGTCTCCAAAACTTTTTCTTTCTACTTTTTTTGGCTCATACACCTTCCAAGAAAAATGTCACAGCACCTCAAATCAATCTAACACACAGCAGAGCACGCGCCATACACCCAACAGGACATCATAAAAGTGTCAGAGAGAAACACAAATCTTCAGGATGGGCTCCTGCCCTGCAAGAACATCTGGGAAAAGCTTCTTCCTATAAATTTAACCTACAGGCCCTCCAGCAGAAATCCTACACAGCTCCTCCCTAGGCTACCTAAGTAGCTATGGGCTGCAGCAGCTCCCAAGACTGCCACACCCAGATACTACTCTTCTTTGACAGCTTCAAACTTAGAAGGATTAAAATAAGCTTGTTGACATCCAGCTATAGCAGCTGGGAGTTTTTAAATTACTTAATAGCAATCTTTTTGTCATTCCTCTGCCGTTCTTTACACATAAAACCAAAATATAGCACTTTCAGCCTCCCCTCCTTTGGATTCTGTTAATTTACAACTAAAAGAACTAAATGAATGAAATGAGTTGAAGGAGGAGCTGCTGGAAGATGGTTCCTTGTTGTAGGAAAATAGCAACCATTCTGTAAAGGTAAGACTCTCTGAAATAGGGTAGGGACTAGTCCCAACGGAGTAGATGTCTTCCATTAGGATCAAGATAGTCTGTCGAGCTCTCTCCAAGCTTGCTTAGTGGCTCTATGGGGACAGTGACAGCAGCAGTTTCATGCTTCAGCAGTGGATCTAATCCACAGGCCTGAGGCACTGGCAGATTCAAACAAGCATCAGTTCAGTCCAGCACTAAAATTTGCTTTAGGTATGGAAAAACCCAAGAAATCTCAAGATCTTCAAAACCAAACAAAAACACAAGCATCTCATAAAATGTTTGCCCTCCTGTTGTAGGGTGTTCCGCCCTGTCCCCCTCCAATCCCACCTGGACAAGATACATGGATAACAGTGTCACAAAACTGGGTAGGAGAGCCTTCTTCATATATCAGGCCTTTTCAGGGTGGCACTCTGTACCAGAGACAAATCCAAGACCATGAAATCACTTATTGACAGAGAGAATTAATTTCAAGCAGGCTCCCAGCAAGGTCTTTCATGGCAGGAATCAGATTTTCTTCAAACACCACCTTTGCAGCTTTCATTCTCCTTTCCCCCGTTGTGCAGGCTGTTGACATAGCAGTCAGAAAAATGAGCAAGGACATGAGAAGAAAACATTGTGAAACTATATACCAAGCACTCAAAGAAGAAGCAGAAAAAGAGGGTGTTTTGTTTTCTCCTAGCATTTGACTGCAGTAACACAGAATCCTTGGAACGACAGAATATAAATATCCAAATACCATTACAACACAAAAATCCCAGCAGGCTTCCAGGGGCCACTTTCACCCGTAAGCACTCCTGCAGTCCAGCTGCTGCCCAAAGGCAAACCCTTGATAAACACTGGCCCCTTCACAGATGGACGCAGAGCAGCAGGATTTATCACTGCTCACCCATGATCTCCCAAGCAATCAGTCTCCAAATAGGCCAGAAACTTTTCATCCTTTCTCCAGTGAAGGAGTTGGTGAGACAAGGACCCAAGGCATTTCCTCTCTCCTTTAAACAGGGAAGGGGAGAAGAGTGGAAGCCGTTCTTTGAATAGACAGCATGACAATGGATCTCATCAATATTGGATCAGCTTTTAGACAAAATCACCTGCGACAAAACACACAAATAAGAAATCGGAAAGATACTCATAATATGGAAAATGTAGTTCTGACAGAAATCTCTCCCTTGCCTTACTGCAATAGAATACCTTGCTAATGAAAGCAAGACCATTGCTAAAAAGAAAAGTTGTGCTGAGATACAGACATCCACATTCAGGGCTTCTGCAAGCCTAAGAAGGCTGGCAATCCTGCTTCTTCCACTCAACCAACATAGGTTGGCCATTACTGACGTCTACTGGCCCAGCCAAGAATCGAGGGAGTTCAGAGCAAGAAGTGTTGTGGTGGCACCTCATCAGCAGAAATGCCAAAGAAAGACACCTGATTCTTCTCACTCTCAATTTATTGTCATCAAGGATGTGCCAGCAACCCCAAAAGGATCTCCTCAGAGAACTATATCTGATATAATGAAGAAATAAAGAGGCATTCCCACCAACTGCTGTAACATCTCAAGGACCACACAAGTGTGTTGGACACTGCTTGGCTTAAGACTCCTTCCCCTAGACAGTTTCCCTGTGTGCCGTCTCCCAAAGTGGGCACAGCTGGCATCCTATCCATGCACCAATGCAGAGGAGAAAGTCGGAGCACATCGGATTCACTGCCAGCACAGGTCTTACATAGTTGGGGGTTTGAGATGGTTGCACTATCAGACAGATGTCACAGCTCTTCCTTCAGGTCTTCTTGCAGAGAAGCGTTGCCAAGAGTGTGCTGAAGTAAGGGTTGACCATGGTTTGCCCTAGTGCTGCTCACAGCTCTGGAGAGCGAGCTGATTGGACACCTCGGCAGGGAAGGCTTCCCAATTTGGACACATGGTGAGTCAAAAGGAACAGCAGGGCACAATGACATTAGCAGAAGAGAGACGAGAGAGACTTGGATTCCAAATAATTTTCCTGCCTTTTCCTTCCCAAAGAAGATAACAGCCCTATAACTTGTAGATTCTGAACTCCACTGACACCACAACTGAATCCTGCTGTTAGGTTTTTGACAAAGTCTATCCCCAGAATAACATTTGTCCTCCTCTCCCAAATAAAATAAGGTTTTTTGTGGGCTGTGCCACCTCCTTGCACAACCTGAGCCACAAGCAGTTAATATTTACACCACCTGGTCTGCTACAAGGCACAACAAGTGGAACCAGATATTCTCCTGCACAACAAAGGGAAATAACTTGGGGTTACAAAGCTCACCTAATGCAGCTGTGCGCTCACATAATATTGGTGTTCTCCGGAACTAAAAACAAAATTCCAAATGAAGAACAACTTCTTCGACCTGCTAGCTAAGCAATGTGGCCATCCAGGCAATCGCCAAGCTAAAAACCACTTTGAAACAGGCATTTCAGGCTTTCTGTATATTTAGACAAAGTCTAATCCAATTTTCGGAAAGCATAATCAAGTTTTATCATTACATAGACTGACTTTATCCTATTCATAACCACATGAAGGCTTATTTAAAAATAGTGACACTGCAATCCATACAATGATTCTTTCTGAAACATTCAATCTGTGGAATGACACAAACAATACAAAATTCCCCCTTGCCATTAACAGAAACAGCTCTTCAGGCAAGCCACGTAACAGTTGCAGGCAAACTGAGAGTGCCCTTTTCTCTTAAAAAAAAAAATTCCTATTAAATGGAAATTAGAAACGTTTGCTTTTCATATGTCAAAACAGAGGATTAGAGGAAAATTAACATTACTACACTGGGTTATTTACAAGCTTCCAGGCTGAATTTGGGTCAGACACAGGCATATATCAAAACATTTGTGTCCTGCAGAAAAAAAGAATTCCAGCTCAGCAGCTCCACACACAAACCAGGCAGCAAAAGGCATTACCTACCAACACCAGGTTAAGTTACAGAACTCATCTCCTCTGAAACTGCAAGTTTCACAACAAAACAAGACACAGGCACACAAATCTTCCTCCCCTTGCACACATTCTTTATTGCCTCCTCGTTCCCTGGAGACAGCACATAACAATGATGTGACCAAGATTACAGCCTTGCAGAGAAAAACCAATTCCGTCAGTCCTTCCTCAGTAACTGTCTTTCCAAACAAACAAACAATCATTTAAACAAACAAATCAACCCTTTAAACAGGGTTTAAAGGGGACTGAAGTGGTAGGATGGAAGACAATCACAATATTGCCTACATCCCTGTCCCTTCCCTGTAGAGGGATAGAGAGAGTGCGAAGGCTGCAGAGAACACAAGAGTTCATGAAGCTCTGCAAGCTGTGGAAAAAAAACCAAACAAAACCACTGTAGTTCAATTCTCCTTCCCCACACACAGAACAAGCAAATTCTGTGATAGGTAAGAGAAATCAGCATCAGGAAGGAAGACAGAAAAGAAAATATAACTATATAAATGACTGCAGGGATGTGAAGTCTTGAGAACAGCACAAAGCCAGTACAATCTGGATCGTTCATCAGAGAAAGAGCCTGGTGAGCCCAGAAAGCCCAGCCTGCTGCAGACAAACCACTGCAGTTACAGGCCAGGAAAGGGGACAAAATCCCTGGGCCCATCATCACCACCAGCTAAACAAATAAACATTGGTCCTAATGAAAGGAAGTGAGCGCCAAAACTCCACTGGACCATGTTTCAGTGCTCTGTGCATGCATAGAGAGGTCCACAGAGCTCAACTTGGAAATACAACACTGCCCTAACACCACTAGGCAATGGGGTCTGGATTGCATTCAGAGGAAGAAGAAAGAGTTTTCATAGTAAGCTACCAGATGAACACAGGTAGTGACCAAGAGGTCAGAACCACAATTCGTCACTTCAGAGGATGTAACATAAGCTAAATACCTCTTTTGAACATTTCAGTGGCAGGAGATAAGTTTCTTCCAGAAGCTTGACCTCCAACTACAACAGCACGGCATGGCCACAGACACTGGTACAAACACCTTGGCGGAGGGCACTGCCATGGAACACCTGACAGAGCAGGACAGGACAGGCTGCACAGCCCCCAGCCCTTGTTTAAAGACATACAACTGATACGGTCATCCAGAGAGATGCTACCTCCTGTCCCCTACTTTCTCCCATTTCCCACATCCGTCCAGGCCTCTAGCGAATCCACAGGAATTCTGTCTTTACATTTCTCACAAATTCTGAGAAGCTGTCGTGTATGCAAGGTTTCAGACATTCAGTGCTCTCACTGATTGTCAGGATGTGCAATGGGAAAACACAATGGTTATCCCAGTGTTTGTTTTCTGACAGTCATTCAGATCTCTTTTCAGCAGCTCTCAGGAAGGACGTAAAAGAGCAACAGGAAGGAAACTGTAGCCCCCAAAGGAAAAGCCCTCTGTGATTCTAGGATTCTTTCAGCCACTTGGAAAGACCTTCAGTATACAGGGTTCCTACATACACAGCTGCAACGTGGAACAAGTTCTTGTTTATAATTTGGCATACTTAATATTTTCTGATAAAGCAACCAATGCTACAGAAACATAAACATACCCGGTTATGTTTGTCAGGCAAACCTGAGTAGAAGTTCGCAAGGCAAAACATTGCTTTGGAGCACTTGACACTTTTCAAAGGCCAGTTATAAACAATGGAAGTTTCAGTTTACTTAAAATTATTAAACATCCTCACTAATGGAAAAGTATTAGGCAACTAAAACCCTTGTTTCCTCATCAGTTTTCATTGTAAGGCCACGATGGCGACAAGAAATAAACAGTCACATTTCTTAGATATTATTTATGGTTCTCAAAGAGACTCCTGCACTGACATCGTATGAGTACCTTTTGTGGCAGATACACAGAATCACAGAACAACTTGGGCCGTAGGCAGGGACACCTCCCACTGGATCAGGGGCTCCAAGCCCCATCCAACCTGCCCTTGAACCTCTCGAAGGATGGGGCAGCCACCCCTGCTCTGGGTAACCTGGGACAGGGCCTCCCCAACCCCACAGGAAAACATTCCTTCTTAAGAGTTAATGTCAATCTCTCTTCCTTCAGCTGAAAACTGTTCCCCCTCATCCTACCCTGGTATTCCCTGATAAAGATCCTTCCTCCGCTTTCCGGGAGCCACTTGCAGTACTAGAAACTACTCAAAAGTCTCCCTGCAGCCTTGTCTTCACCAGGCTGAACAACCCCAACTCTCTCAGCCTGTCCTCGGATGGGAAGTGCCTCAGCCCTCCCATAACTCACTTATTGCCCTGTAAGATGAATTTAAAGCTTTCCTCTATTATATGCATCCCACAGAGCCACCACCTCTTCTCCAGTTGATTTGTCAGTCATAGAATCATAGAATCATAGAACAACCAGGTTGGAAGGGACCCATCAGATCATCGAGTCCAACCATTCCTATCAAACACTAAACCAAGTCCCTCAAGACCTCATCCACCCGTCCCTTAAACACCTCCAGGGAAGGGGAATCAACCACCTCCCTGGGCAGCCTATTCCAATGCCCAATGACCCTTTCTGGGAAAAACCTCCTCCTAATCTCCAGCCTAAATCTCCCCTGGTGGAGCTTGAGGCCATTCCTTCTTGTCCTGTCCCCTGTCACTTGAGAGAAGAGTCCAGCTCCCTCCTCTCTACAACCTCCTTTCAGGTAGTTGTAGAGAGCAATGAGGTCTCCCCTCAGCCTCCTCTTCTCCAGGATAAACACCCCCAGCTCTCTCAGACGCTCCTCATAGGGTCTGTTCTCCAGCCCCTTCACCAGCCTCGTCGCTCTTCTCTGGACTTGCTCCAGAGCCTCAACATCCTTCTTGTGCTGAGGGGCCCACAACTGAACACAGTGTTCAAGGAGCGGCCTCACCAGTGCTGAGTACAGAGGGAGAATAACCTCCCTGGACCTGCTAGTCACACAATTTCTGATACAAGCCAGGATGCCATTGGCCTTCTTGGCCACCTGGGCACACTGCTGGCTCATGTTCAGTCGCTGTCAACCAACACCCCCAGGTCCCTCTCCTCCTGGCAGTTTTCCAGCCAGGCTTCTCCCAGTCTGTAGTTCTGCACAGAGCAGGGAACCATGCCTACAACCACTCATAACACTACATGAACTGTTAGCAACAGTTCGTTGCACACCTGATGCACTGCAGGCATGTGCGTAGTCCTAACTTTAAGAACAAGTAACCACAGAAGAAAATTAGCAGAACTGTTGGCTTTAAGCACTCTTATCCAGTGGGAATTGTACTTGCCCATGGTAGGGGGGTGGAACTGGATGGGCTTTAAGGTCTCTTACAAACCAAACCATTCCAAGATTCTAACATCCTGCTTCCTTACAACTGCCTGCACAGCTAGGACAGTGGACAAAGAACTTCTCAATGTCAAACTGCCCATACCATACAAAGTAACAAGTTTCAAAGCTATCAGTGTGTCACGTTGCCTCTTGCTTTTAACAAACACGGCTCATCCTGACACTGAGTGATGGGAACAGCTCTGTGGCAACCGATTTTGAGAACTGTGCTGCTATCACAACAAAACTCAACGTGGTTAAGGAGGAAACACTGCCTGTTTCTCTCTGCCCACCTGGAGACTGTTCATTTGGGGCCAGAGGCCTCCTGGCAGCCTCGAGGCTGCCCAGATACCCCTTACTTTCAGCCTGGGGAGGAGCTGGAGCCCCGCACCTGCCTCAGGCCCACGGAGAATGAATCACAGAATCATCAGGTTGGAAAAGACCCACAAGATCATCGAGTCCTAACATTCCCATCAATCACTTAAACCATGCCCCTCAGCGCCTCCACCCCTCCCCTAAACACCTCCAGGGAAGGTGAATCAATGTCCGCCCTGGGCAGCCTCTGCCAGTGCACAACGACCCTTTCCATGAAAATGTTTTTCCTAATGTTCCCTCTCGTCCTGTTCCCTGTTACTTGGGAGAAGAGCCCAGCTCCCTCCACTACACAACCTTCTTTCAGGGAGTTGGAGAGAGCAATGAGGTCTCCCCTCAGCCTCCTCTTCTCCAGGCTAAACACCCCCAGCTCTCTCAGCCGTTCCTCATCAGGCCTGTTCTGCAGCCTCCTCACCAGGAGGTTTGTTGATGAGCTGCTGAGGGACATGGTTGGACTCGATGGGAATGGTTGGACTCGATGATTCTGGGGGTCTTTTCCAACCTAGCGATTCTGTGAGACTGGGCCAGCGGGGGACGCCGTCCGCCGCCAAGGTCACCTTGCCGAGCCCGCCCGGCCGCGCCGCTCCAGCCCACCAGGGCAGCGCCGGAGCCTCGTGTCCTCCCGCCTGGCCCCGCAGCGCGGCGAGGCCGCCCGAGGCCGCCCCGGAGCGGGGAGGGCCGGCGTCTCACGCAATCCCTCCTCACCGGCCCCTCCCGCCCCGGGGCGAGTCCCAGCCGCCGCGGTGGCTCCCGGGGTCCCCAGGCCCCCATCGCGCCCGGCCCGGCCCGACCCTCACCCAGCTTGACGGCGGAGTCCGCCAGGCACCGGTCCCACTTCCTGCCCAACTCTCCCTCCGACGCCATCTTGACCGCCTCCTGCCCTTCCCCCTTCCCTTCCCCAACTCTCGCGATATCTCCCCAGCGCCCGTTGTAAACGCAGCGCCAGATCTCGCGAGATTTCCTCCGCCGTCCGCGCCGCTGTTGTCAAGGTTACGGGCGGGCGCCATGGCCGCCGCGTTCGACCTTGAGCGCAGCCTGGCAGCCAGGATTTCCCAGATAGGGCCCGTCTCACCACAGCGCTAGCTCCTCCGGGCCCCATGTCCTCAGGCAGGGCTTCTGCTGTGGCCCTGGGGGGTTTCGTGGCCCTCAACCTAAGGCAGGACCCCCACCTCCTCGGGCCACCCGGCCGGGCGGCTCCCCTCGGGGCTTCATCCTTGGGAATCGCGGAATCCTGGAACGCTTTTGTTTGGAAGAGATCTCGAAGTCCATCCAGTCTCACCCCCTGACATGGGCAAGGTGACTCTGGGCAACCTGGGCCAGGGCCTCCGCACCTCCATCGTGAATAATTTAATCCTAATGCATAATCTAAATCTTCCCCTTTACAGTTTAGAGCCATTCCCCCTCCTTCCATCCTCCCCAATCGACAGTCCCTCCCCAGCTGTTCTGGAGCCCCTTTCTGTACTGGAAGCCAAGCTGAGAGAGTTGGGGGTATTCAGCCTGGAAAAGGATCCAGGAGCTTCCAGTACAGAAAGGGACCCAGACCATCAGTTCCATATCCTTATGTTGGGGAGTTCAGAACTGAGCACACGACTCCACGTGGGGTCTCATGACAGCAGAATAGAGAAGGAGAATCCTTTCCCTCGCCCTGCTGCCCCCATTGCTTTGGATGTAGCCCAGGACAAGGTGGCTTTCTGGGCTGCGAGCGGATGCTGCCAGCTCATGTTAAGCTTCTCCTCCACGAGCACTCCATGTCCTCAGGGCTGCTCTCTATCACATGGTTCCCCAGCCTTTGCTGAAATCGCAGACTGTCTTGACTCAGGTACAGGACCCTGCTCTTGGCCTTGTTGAACTTCATGAGGCCCACTTCTCCAGCTTGTCCGGGTTCCTCTGCATGACATCTCGTCCTTCTGGTGTAACAATACCACTGAGCTTGGTGTCATCTGTAGACTTGCTGAGGAGGAGCTGAACTGTACTGTAAGGCTCCATCTCTCTCGCTGCAGGGTTGGGTACATCCCACTGTACATACATTCCTGTTTCCCTGCTGGAGGCTGGCAGAGGGCTGGTGTCCCACAACGCTCTGGTGTCATTGCTGGCCCTCACACAGCTCCTCGGGGCCTACAGTGAGATACAAGGGTGTGAAAACGAGCTCTAGCCGATCCGTATCATTGCCCAGGCATCGCCTCCTATCCTCAACAGCAACCAGCCTCACAGTTTCTTTCCTAATGAGGATAAGGAGCTGGATAGTATCAGGATGAGAAGACTATCGTGGTCAAGAAGTTATTCCATGTAATAGGATGGTAGGGTAAGGAGTTGTGGGAAGGGTTCTCAGTGACTGCTTGGGTCTTTGTAGTGTGCTACAGCATAGTGGAACCAAGGGGGTGCATGTGGATTGCTTCAAACTTGCTGTATTGAACTTTCTATGTTGCGCAGGCTTTCTGGAAGTCATTCTCCAGAAGCCTTGTTAAAAAAGAGTGGTTTTGAGTAACAACATCTCCATTCACATGTGGCAAGGCAATTTTTAGCTGCAATTTCTTGGTTTTGTTTTTTCGAGTTCTGACAATTTTCTTCATCAGCTTGGAGAGGAGGCTCTGCTGCTTTATGAAACTGGAGGCATTTTAACAAGTCCGTTAAAAACCAAAGCAATAAATAGAAGTCAGAACTCTCTGAAGTTGACAAAACATTTCTGAAGTTATTGTTTTTGTGGGGTTTTATTTGTCTTAAAAGTATAAATGAGTAACTATAAAAGATTTCTCCTGTATTTGGTTTAGTTCAACTCCTTCACGTGTCACTGAACAACCACAATTGCCTATTATTTTGAATTAGGTGAAAAATCTAAATGGCTTTTTAAAGACTTTTATTGGAGAGCACATGGTTAACCTCAGCTCTTGCAGGTTCCAGAGGTTTCTCTTGAGAAGCTGGTTCTTGTTCCTCTGTGAAGGGAATCTCCTTTCTCCACCTCCCCCTGCAATTTACTCAAATCCATTTGTGTTGTGGCATAGTCAGGATCACAAACAGAACCATGAATTGGGTTACTTAGAAAAATACCAATGAGATCCAGCATTTTTTTCCCTGACATGATAAAGAAGTATTTATGAAAGCCGTGACCCAGTGGTATGTCCCAGCCTGCCAGCTCCACCCTCCTGTTTCCAAACGGCTCTGGAAAATACAGGGAGGGGGAAGATACTTGAAGCAGCCAGATAATTCTTTGATTTATTTTGTCCCTCAAAATTAAATCCCAGAAATCTGTGTTTAAAAGTAACCCAGAAACGTGGTCTCTGGCACAAACAAACCCCAGCACAGGCCCATGTGGAGTCTCACTTCACACTTACTCACTTTCAGACTGCTGGGCTGGCTGGGAAGCGTGGTTTCTTCAGGGATGCAGGAAATGGTGAGGAGCTGTAGGATTGTGAGGTGCTTCCCAGCAGGTTCTATTGTGGCATGATGGGTCTTGGTGTGTTCTGACAGCCTCACATGGGAACCTGGTGCACTAAAACCCTCTGAAGGAGGCAGAATATATCAATATAACTGTTCTGGACACTCAGCTGCTTTCTGAGGAGTTGGTTTGCTGCTTTTAAATGTCAGAGCCACTGAGTGATCAGAGGGGCCTCTGGAAAATGTTATCCATTAAGGATCTAGAGCACATTCTCTGTGGTCCTTCCCCACCCCAAGGGACAATTAAGGCAGGCGGGAATGTGTCCAAGGACAGCTTTTGCTCTCCATTGCTATAGTTACTTGGCAGTTGGACCCTATCAGGGTAATACTCAGTATTTATTATTGTATGACTGCAAGGTGATGTTTAGAATGTGTGGTTTTGAAGAAGTTTTCTTGCTTTATGCAGCCCAGTGTATGAGAAGGGAGAAACCCTTCTCACTCTCCTCACACTCCCTTTCTTTCCAGTAAATAAATAAATGAAAAAAATAGAGGAGGCTGAAATGAAGCTAGAAATCTTAAAAATGCCTATCTTTCCCTCATGGCATAAACTTCCTGTAGTTTCAGACCTCCTATCACCAGTTTTCTTAATTATATACCTAGCCTGAATTATGCATTAAATGCCTAAGAGAACTCACCAACTAAAAGTTTTTAAGTGCACTGCTGGTTAGTTTTTTCCAGCCAGCCACCAAAGAACCAAGTACAACTCGGAATCCAAGGTGACCAAGCTCTGCTGTTCTTCAACTGCTGTTTCTCTGGTGCCCGGGGAAAGAAGCCATGTGGAGGTCACAGTCCCTACATGCACAGGGAAGTGAGGATCTTCTCCAGGGCTCTGTCAGTCAGAATTCAAGACCCTGTTTTCACGTAACAGCATTTCACTGTTGGCCTTCACTTCTATGTAGTGCAGTATAGGGGAGTTCACCCTCACCCCAGTAACCTCTGTTTTAAAACTTCCAAGCAAGTTTCATTTATATCTTGACTCTTCCCCGGCAGGATTTTATCTCCATCATGATTCTTTCAAAGAACTGTATCACATCTCTCCTGTCTGTTCCCCTCTCGACATTTCTCCTCCTTTCCATGGAACACACATGGTAGTTTTCCCGTAGTTTTAAATACCAGGAATTGCCTCCCACACACACTTCTTTCCCTCTGCTGCCAAAAGTAGCAATGATCTGCAACAGAAAGACAGCAGTGTAGGAGTGATCTGCTTGAAATGGGTAGTGGCCCCAGGTGGCCCCAAATGGCCTTGGTAGTGGCCCCCATTTTGCCATCTGTACTCCCAGAATGCCTCCTTCATGTTATGGAGAGAATCAGACCTGGACAGGAAACTTCACCTCTCCTTCTCCCCTCATATTTGTCAGTTTTTCCCCCTTATGGATACAAGCTGCATTCCCTAGTAGATACTTGTGCTTCTTTTTCTCTTTGAAAACTTTCTTGCTAAACAAGCAGCAACAAAAAAAGGCCAATTCTAAAGTCAGGAGAAGAAGAATCCCCTCCTCAGCAGGACTTTGCCTTAAAATGGGAAAAGTGCCAGCAACTCCATTAACTCTACTTTGCTGTTCTTTCTGACATTGTGTAGAAGGCAGTTGGATCCTGTGAGTATGAACAATAGCCCAAAGGCTGAGGAGACCTGCATTAGCAAAGACAGTTTGTGATGCAGAGTGACATATCATTCCATCTTTTAATGGGATTGCACTCATGTTAATAATCCAGCCAATTTTGTGCCTGTGATGATGTATTTCCATGCCATTTCTGCACAGCTGCTGTGATGTTACGCTCAGGAGAGTGGTGCTGCTGGTTATGGCTGTCAGGTAGGGCTGACTGAGATGGAACTCGGACAAATGTAATATGATGAGTCGCAACTCCTCGTGCTAATTCCGCTTTAAGCTGCTTCGGCCATGAATATGAAGTTTGCCCCAAAATCTCTGGAGGAAAGCACGTGCATGGAAAAGCTGAGATGAATTCTTGCTGAATCTTGTGTGACAGGCACAACACCATGAGGACATCTCATCTTTATTTCATGTGTGCTATTCTGTGATCATTTTTAGTTTAGTAGTAGAAATGGGAAAAGCACTAATGCACTGAATTGATCAAGGTTTTCTAATGAATAAGCCTCCAAATAAGGGCTATTATTTAGCCCTTTAGGTGTGTTTTTCCATTTGCCCATGTTCCTGGCTAATTCCATACAGGTTCTAACTACAGAACCGTGACCATTGTGTTAAGAAGGAATCCAGACCCTTACAATTCTTTTGGCTGGTGTATTAAAACGCTTCTAATGAAGTGCAATGTGTCAAGGAAAAAGGCAGGGAATGGAAAAGTTTGTTTCTTTATGGTGCATTTAATAACCTTCTCCTTGATGCTTTTTTTTTTCTTTTTCTTTTTTGACAGGCTGCAGACATTATTGCTACAGTTAATGACTTAGTTTGACGAGAATGCTCTCAGTACAGTCTTCGCTTAGGCTAAAGACACTTCTGAAACCTCCTGTCTATCAGGCTATCTCTGCTGAGGATACAAAGTTAAAAGAGCAGTTGCAAACACAGGAATAAAGAGCATCCTAAGACATGCAGCTGAGTGGAACATGCTGGAAAATGGGTGATCCCAGTAGTTTTGCAGCCTGCTGTTCTGGGCAAAGATGTAAAGAAATGCCTCACAGTCGTTTTCTGAGCAACTGTTGCTGGGTTTCTTGAAGTGGGAGTTTGAATGTCTCAGTCACATTTGTCCATCTTGTGTTAAGCATTTTGTGGAATACAATGGGATTGGAATTTGTCAGATGTGTGAAAACAGTGTGGCTGCAAAAACAACCCGGGTTTTGTCCAGACACAACATTCTCCAGAGATCAGCAAGCCTGTAGTAAAGCCATTGTTATCAGGAGGTGAGGGTATTGCTGTATTTGTAGGGGGGAAAAAATAGCGTCTCCAGATCTAGACCCAGACTGCAGTTCTTAACATGACCGCAAAACCCCCTCTGCACACACCAGCTTCAGATGAGTGGCCCGGTTTGCGCTCAGTCTGTGAAAGGACATGGAACATGACTCAGTCTCACCTACTTAGGCAAAACAATTGGAAGAAAGTGGCCAAAGCTGAAAAAAAAGTGTGCCTCTAGCAGTCTGCACACTGGAGTGATGGGTACCCTGCAATTTCCCTGCCCTTACTGTGGCAGTGCTGTACTGGTTGTAGAATATCTCAGTTTCAGACGACACATGGATATCGCAGGCTGCTGGGTTTGTTGTGTTTTACATCAATTAAATGAGCAGATTTGCTTGGGCACTGATGAAGTGGGAAAAGGTCTGGTTTTAGCACTCCTTCTTAGGGGAATGCCTCAAACCTCTACTAAATGAGCAATATGTTGGTTTTCATTAGACATGATTTACTCATCAGTTCCAGCAGGGAATGAGGAAACTCTTAAAACCTTTATATTCCAAGAGCACCCTTGGCAAAGTTGCCTTGGGATCTGAATGGGAGGATGGCTTTTTCTTATTGTTTGTGTGCTATTTTGACCGTGTGTACTCAGATCTCCATAGCGAGAACTATCTGTGGCTTGAGTATGGATTTTCAAGATATTGGGTAGTTTTGTAGGTACCTTTTTCCTATGCTGGTTTCCAAGAAATGGTTGGTTTTCAGCCGCAGATCAAGTGATGCTGCTGGTTTACTGCTCTGACTAATAAAACCCAACTAGCTAAACTCTAAACTTCACCATTGCTGTAAGACGCTTGCTGCAGTAAAATCCAGTTTATGAGAACTCCCAATAAAAGTTCACATATCTTTCAAGTGATATGAAAGAAAAGGGACAATCTGACTTAAAAAAAGCTCAAGATGGCTTTTTCTCTAGTAGAAAAATGAACGTTCAGTGAAGCATGAAAGTTTTCCGTAGGCCCTTGTCTCTAGGCGTGTTCTCACCATCCCCCTCAGTCCTGGCTGAGCACTGAAATAAACAATATAAAAAGCATTTCACAAGGCATGCAGGAGGATGAAATAAAAACCACATCGTGTTGGACCACAAATGCTGTATGAGGTTCTGGCAAGACGTGAAAAGTACTTTGTAATGCTAATAAGGATTTACCCCCTTACTTCCTTGAATGTAATCAAAGCATACAGGGAAAACACATGTATTTCATAGCTGCTGATTGCAAGATCAAATGCCTTGTTATTAGTTGCACATGAATCCGATGCTGTAGGGCCATTAAACCATCGGCTGACATCATCATTTGGTTCCTTTGTTTATAGACCCTCATTCTGAAGATGCACAGTGCCTGACACAAAGCCTTTTGAGCACACTCTTCTCTGTTCCAGTGGGTGCTTCCATGCCAGGAGGTGTAGGCAAGCGCTTGCAGCACAGGTAATGCCACCTCTCAGCACTTGGATTTATCCAATGTCCCTGGAATAGCTGTGTTTGGTGACAGCCCCTCCAGGGATCACAGCAGAAGGAGGGATGGCTACAACTGTAGTTGCACATACAGAGCCTTCTGCCTACTGAGATCTGCTCCAGGCTGCAAACTGCAGGGAGAGCCTGCTCCTACATCTTCATAAACAAACAAACTGAAGTTCCCCAAGCATCTCCTGCTATAAACAAGCACAGCAAGCAGCTGCTCCTCATTTGGAAAGAGGTGACATCAATTGCAAAAGGAATCTGTAGATATTCTTAATGCAAATATTTTGGGGAAAACAAAAAGCAGCTGCTTGTTCCTCTTTATACCTACTAGCAGGAAAACAAAATCCAGGATGCTTGTATTTTTTCCTCTAAGAAAAACATCCTCTTGGCCTCAGCGCTCATTTGGATTTCAAATTGTTTAAAGTAGAGTAGGCTGCACAACTCTATTATTGCTCTGCTGCTTCAGCCAGCAGCTCAGAACAGTTTCTGTTCAGAACTGAAAAAGCAGGGCAGTCGCTGAACACTTTGCATGAGTTTTGTTACAACAATAATTAAGTTCAGGATATGTGTTTTTGAATTTATCAGTTCTGCCCTCCCAGCCCAGAGGAAAAAGTGTGCATTAGCTGGGTGAATGAGTGAATAATTGCTCTTGTGTAGTGAATAATTGCTCTGTGTATTTAATAATTTTATTTTCTTAATGACTGCAGGTAGGCACTTCTGAGGGCACATAAGGACTGAGGGATCTGGAACAGTGACACAGGCCACTTGGGGTGGCTTCCCTCACATGAGGAGGAGGAGGAGTAGGTGCTGAACTCTTCTCTCTGACCCAAGGGAACAGCAGGAAGATGCCAGGGGAGGGTGAGGTTGGACATTAGGAGAAGGTTCTTCATACAGAGGGTGGTGGAGCGCTGGAACAGCCCCCAGGGCAGCAGTCATAGTGCCCAGACTGATGTTATTCCAGAAGCATTTGGCCCACATCCTCAGCCCCAATGGTGTGAATGCTGGAGTGTCCTGTGCAGGGACAGGAGTTGGACTTGATGGTCCTTGTGGGTCCCTTCCACCTCAGGACCTTCTACGATTCTATGATCTCCAGTGCAAGGTGTTTGGGCTGGCTGGAGTAGGCAGAGAGTTGAATTTGGGAGGCTCCAGAGGAGGAAATTGGTTTCTGAGGTCATGTGGCTGCTCTACTGGAGGTTGTGGGATTAGTTCCCATCCCAGGGATTATTTAGCAGTGGTTTGTTGATGAATTCTGTGCTTTCGTTTTCCTTTGAACAAGGATTTTTTGCTACTACTGTTTGTAGTGAGGTCATCCTGCTGTTTGTCCTTTGCTTCTCAGGTTCATTTTGTTCCTGTTCTGAAACATTCAATATAGAAGCAGGTGAAGGCTGACCTATCATGACAGCAGAATGTCAGGAGTCACCAGCACAGAGGACTGCTTTGATTCTATCGCTGGTATGAGCAGGGATCACTGTTCCTTCTCCATGTGCTCATTTGTCATGCAAACCTACAATTAACAGTTGTGCCTTGGTGTGGCTGCTCTAACTGGACATACATCTGGGCAGTTCACTACCCTGGACATCCAGCTTGTTCTTTTCACACTGGAAGCAACAGCTCGTTTGCACTGTTCAGTAAAAAGAGCACAGTTGAGGCTGTCATGCCTTGGAAGGTTCTGTCTGATATCCAATAGCTATGGACAGACATTTGTGACAAACTCAGTGACAGTCAGAGCTTGGCCTTGGTCGTCTCCCACTGGGAGGACACACCAGGGCTACATCCCAGGGAACAGCAAAGCACCATGCGACTCCCCATCAGCATTTCCAGTTTTCATGGCACACTGGCAAGTCGGTGGAACACTCAATGAGCTTTTCACTCATGAGGGCTGCACAAAGGAGCCAGAGAGAAATGGAAGGTTCTTGGGATCCCGGCGTGGTAGCTCTGGTGGAACAGAGACCAAGGCATTGTTTGGAGGAGCTGCAAAAAGAAGTGTTCTCAGAACGACTTGGATGCCTTCCTGGGTAACATGGTACTGGCAGTTCTGGTGTTCACAAGTCCATATGGAGAAGTACAGGTCTGGAATCGGGATCAATTTTACCTGAGATCACAGGAATAGGAGTTAGTGCATTAAGAGAAACCCCTAGTAAAAGCAGTAATGTTTTCTTTGTGCATCCAGCCTGATTTGCTGATTCTGTCTCTCCTTTGGAGATCCCTGCTGTAGCAGCTGAGCCCTGCAGTCCGCACCATATGGATGCACCATCTGAGTGGCCAGCAGGCACCAATCTGCCCTGTTCAACCGAGGGCAAAGCCACAGAGAGAGATGAACACCTTGAATTAACCACCCTGGCTTTAAGAATCCCAAGGCTTCTTCTCGCTCCAGAGTGGCGGGAATCATAGCATCACCAGGTTGGAAAAGACCCACAGCAAGTGCAACCATACCTATCAGTCACTAAACCATGTCCCTCAGCACCTCGTCCACCCGTCCCTTAAACACCTCCAGGGAAGGTGAATCAACCACCTCCCTGGGCAGCCTCTGCCAGTGCCCAATGAACCCTTCTGTGAATTTTTTTTCCTAATGTTTCAGGTAGTTATAGAGAGCAATGAGGTCTCCCCTCAGACTCCTCTTCTCCAGGAGAAACACCCCCAGCTCTCTCAGCCGTTCCTCATAAGGCCTGTTCTCCAGCCCCTTCCCCATCTTCGTTGCTCTTCTCTGGACTCACTCCAGAGCCTCAACATCCTTCCTGTGCTGAGGGGCCCACAACTGACCCCAGGATTCAAGGAGTGGTCTCACCAGTGCCGAGTCCAGAGGGAGAAGAATCTCCCTGGCCCTGCTGGTCACACTGTTTCTGATCCAAGCCAAGATGCCATTGGCCTTCCTGGCCACCTGGGCCACTGCTGGCTCATGCTCAGTCGCTGTCGACCAACACCCCCAGGTCCTTCTCCTCCAGGCACTTTCCAGACAGACTTCTCCTAGTCTGGAGCTGCTCAGGGTTGTTGTGCCCCAGGTGCAGGACTCACCATATGGCCTTGTTAAACCTCATCCCATTGGTCTCAGCCCATGGATCCAGCCTGTTCAGATCCCTTTGGAGCCTCCCTACCCTCTAGCAGATCAACACTTCCACCCAGCTCAGTGTCATTTGCAAGCTTGCTAAGGGAGCACTCGATGCCTTCATCCAGGTCACTGATAAAGACATTGAACAGGGCTGGACCCAGCACTGAGCCCTGGGGACACCACTTGCCACTGTCCTCCAGCTGGAGTTAACTCCATTTCCCACCACTCTCTGGGCCCTCCAGCCAACCAGTTTCCACCCAGGAGAGTGTTTGCCTGTCCAGGCCAGAGGGGACAGTTTCCCTAGCAGAATGATAGGAGAAACTGTGTCAAAGACTTTACTGAAGACGCGCTGCGGGCTCTCCTGTGCCTGCGAAGCCCACTTCTGGGCTCGGGGGGCACCGACCATGCCCGCAAAGCCCGTGATGGAGAGAAACACGACTGAGGCCGTTCCGCCCACGCCCTCCGCTGGAGGTGGTGCCGCCCTCCCCCCGCGGGCGGAGCTCCATCTTGCTCCCCACCCCCTCCCGCGTGCGGCGGGAATGGTTTCCGCCCTCAGCGCCCCGCCCCCGCTCGCGCGCCGCGCTCCATACTTGGCGATGGCCGGCGAGGCGCACGCTGATTGGTGGGGCGGCGGCGGGGGGGCGGGGCGGGGGCCTCCGAGCCGCTGACCCGGATGTTCACCTCGCGCCGCGGTGGCGGAAGCGGAAGCGCCGCGGCCTCGGGGGAGACCGGACGGACCGGGAGGCGCCGCCGCCGTTTGACCGCCCAGCGCAGCCTCGCCGAGCCGACATGGTGAGCACCGGGGCGGCCCTCGCCGCCGCCCCCCACCCCGGTCGGTGCAGAGGGGGCGGCGGGGCGGGAGGGATTTGGGAGAACCGGGTGGGGGAAGGAAGTCGAGCGTGGCTGCCAGCGCAGAGGGGCGAGGGGCGGCCTGGTGAGCTCGGGGTGTTCCGAGGGCCCTTTGGCACAGTGCTCAGGGGGAACTCGGCCCGGGGCTCCAGGAGGGGCGGGGAATAGCTCGATCTGTGGATCGACGGGTCTCGGGTAGGGGAGCCTTGGCCTGGGGTCCCGGAGGGCTGGAGGGAGGTCTGTTCCAGGGGGAAGCTCGGCCCGGGGGGAGCTTGGCCTGGGGCCCGGGGCGGGGCTCGGCTTAGGACTCGGTTTGTCCGCTTACTAGCCGGTTTCTGAGCCTGGTGTCCGGGGCGGTGTGTGCGGAGCGAGCGCTTCCGCCTTGGCTGGGGAACGGCGCTTCTTGGTGTGGCGTGAGCAGGGCGAGCGAGGGAACGAAGCGGCGTTTGTGACAGAGCAGGGCCTGGGCGGCTATGGGTCATGAGCGTGTGGCATTGCCTCGGGAAGGTGGGCTTGCTCGTTAAGGTATGCCAAGATCCAGCATAACGTGCGAGATCCCAGGAAAGCCCCTACAGTCGGAGCAGATGGTGTTGCTGC